>JANLJB010005818.1:0-11816 GCA_026212285.1 Bursera cuneata
GCATGGCATGGCATTGTTGGTCGATTTGAGCATTCGGGTCGCTTGCTTCTTTCTACTGACACGTTTGCAATCAATAGTTCTTCTGCATCGGGGATTTTCCAATTAAATGAGAGCCATTATTTTATATTCATTTACATAATTACCATTGGTTAATACCAAAGTGTTACCATCAAACATCACCTTAATTCCCACTCATTTGCCAAAATTAAAATTCAATTTTTGTACAAGAAGTTTCAAATAATTTTTTCTATGAAGCCATAATTTGAAGAACTATCCAAATCTCTACTCTAAATTTTTAGAATACGGGTGGTTTATATAAATCTTCATAATAGAATAGAAGATTAATCTTAAAATTTATATTTAAATTTTAAATGATCATTTTGAGGACCTGTATATACACATATATAAACTTTTGAAACTTCAAACCACAATGAAAAGAGACGAGAAATTTGGTTATTCGTTTCGGAGAACATTTTGAGTCTACTTCAATTAGAATGAAACGCAAGAGATGATGTATGCCAGTAATGTCGGATCTGAATCCGAACTCGAATCCTTTTATGTTTTCATGTTTACTATCCACAGTGCCCACTAGTCACAATCGAATGGCGGTCGTCACTCGCCACAGCATCAGCATGGAGCGTGCTTGACATGCGTGTCCGCAGGCACCACCATCATCACCACCTATCCTATATCAACTTTTTGACTCGTTTTTTCTTTAAAATAAAAAAAGAAAAATTGCGATCGTAATTGACTTTCTATTTATCAGCTCAATTGAATTTCACCGAACTTGCTTCCATGGGGAAGTTAACTACATTCTTCTTCGACCTAAAACTTCACTTTCGTGAGATTTAATTGAAAGCATCCTCTTCCTGAAGTCAATGCAGAACTCATAACTGTATGATAGATTATTTTAAACTGGGATTTGGCTTCGCCTAGAAATCAAGATGACAAGTTGAGAAGAGTTTCAAGTCAATAGATCATACATATATAGATCTAGTAAACCACCCCTAGTTTACAAATCTTTCCTGTTTCATATTTAATTTTGAAATTTCAACAACTATCAAATACAAACATAGACCTTAATAAATAATGAAGTAATTATATATCTAATATATTGAAATACCCATCCATTTGGTTAGGTTTCTAAATAGCTAAGAGGTCTTTCTTTCAGTATTAAAATACTAGCAACTTCTTTATCCATTATAACATGACTGACTTCTACACGCCTTGCCCACTTCTACACGTCTTTCCCTTGCCTGATTTCTTTGTGGGTGCAGGTAAAGTTACGTGTTGAGGGTGTTGGAATGGTTGGTGTCTCTATTTTCCACTTGTAACAAACTTAAATCACAAATAATAATAGAAGTTGGGGGACATCATGCTCAATTTTATTTTCCACTTTCAAGAGCAGTTGACTCAAAAACAGTGCCCAGTGCGCAGTAATAGTCTATCAGTACTTGTCACAATTAAGAATATATTTCACTAATTTTTCATACATTTTCGCCACCAAGATACCAAGTGCAACTCATTTGGTGACCAAATGACATCAGAGACAACCATCCAACAACCCGCAATTTGACCTCTAACTTTTTAAAAGGCTCGCAGCAATCATACCCCACCACCATCCTTTATCTTCCATCTTATCTAATGTTCAAAAAATAAAGCAACAAATAAAATAGAAACTAAAAAAGGCAACAAATTTACATCAATGTCTACCACAGTAATACGATACCTATCATCATCCACCTACCGATTAAATGCTAGTTTTCTTTAGCTAAAATTGGGAAAGAGTTAAAAGGCATTTTTTAACAATTCAATGCGGAGCGGTTTTTCCTAATTCTGGCACGTGTTACGCGTAAGGTTTCTTCCATGACGGTCTCTTTTGGCGGAGGATTTTCATTTTCATCTGCTGCAGAAGACGCTGGATCCAGCTGCATTGCTTCTGCTTCAGTTGGTGTAGACTTACTGGTACTTTCAGATACAGCATTTGCTTTTTGAACATTTGAGCCTGCAGAATTTGCTTTTTGTGAGTTTGGTGTAAGAGCCTTTTGACTGCTTGAGGCAGAAGAATTAGCTTTTTGACGACTTGATGTTCTTGCAGGAGGGGCTGTTTCAGGCACTGGTGGGGGACCAACCTCTTCGGCTGCCTCCTTTTGGTGCTCACTTGAAGATGTGCTAGATGTAGGAGATGAGGGTAATTCTGGCTCTGGCCTTGTTGCAGTAGATGGTTGGCCGTTGGGACCAGTAGGAGGTTGGCGAGGCCTAGCATTTTGCTGCGGATGCATTATCAAAGAACAAAATTAAGCAAGACAGACCGATGCCTCATTTTGTTCAAACATCACATTTCTGAAACCATCAAAATATGAAAATACAAGCAATGATCATATTTTCACAACAAAGTGTTCGGACAGAGAGTAAAATTAGTTCTGCTAATATCAGATGCTATTAAATAAACAACTATGGTGCTTGGTAAACCACTTCATCATTGTGATTTGTGATGCTGCCTTATTAAGTTATAAATAGCTCATATTTTCCACATTGATCTGAAAAGTTTCTGATTACACAATTCTACTCAACCAGTTTCAAAGACATAGATCACAACATTTTTAAAAAATCTAGCTTGCTTACAAGTTCAAACCAAGCCTAGGTCAGCTAGAGCAGAATAGTGGAGCAAGTATTACATCCCAGCATTAAAGTGCTACAACCAACCGCAAGCTATCACATTATTAATAAAACCATCACACAATAGAAAATCATAATGTTGTGTCTTCAGTTGCATCAACAGTGTCCATAAATTTTCTCTAGCCTATTCTAAATATCTTCTAGCAGTTTCCTGGTAAAAAAATTTTGGTCACAACCTCACATGACAAATTAGAGAAGAACTATAATAAGGGGCCACCACGATCATCACATGTCACATGTTTGCAAGGAAGTTTTCAGCCAAAAATTCACAAGAATACCATATTCCTTTCTAAGAGTAAATACCCAAAAATTTAATTCAGAAATTTTGCACAACACATGTATAAAGCAAAATTACCAGAAGATTAGAAAATAAAACAAGATGTCTACTCTGATTATGAAGTTTAAACCGAATTACGATTGTGCAGGGTACCCAATGGGTTATAATGTCAAAAGATAATGCAATTAGTTCCGATTTTATTCTTTTTAACTTAACGTGTACCTGATTAGGGCGAGGCCTTGGTGTCGATTGTGAGGCAACATACTGCAAGATCTCAAAGATTCTTGTCTGTCCATAGCTTGCAGCCCTTTGCCAATATAAAACTGCCATATCTCCAGCTCTAGTCCTTAGTTCCAACAAGTTACGATCAATTTCATTCTCATGCTTTGAAACGTATGGTCTAAAGAAGGAATCATATACATAAGAAGTTCCCTGACCCAAGTAAAAGATTATGAGCAATCAGAATATAGATGAAGATAAATATTGATAGCTTATACACAAAAATACAGTTTGTTATTTGGCCCAACGAAATTACATACTTTGGTTTTCGGATACCACAGATATATAAAGAATGCCAACTTTGCTTCACTGTACATTGGAACCCTTCAAGGAAACAAGATAGGGAAACAGAATATGAAGAAATAAAATTAATAAGACAGATTTAACCCAAAATACTGCCAATTAAGCCTAAAAATTGCCACCATTATGAAATTAAAATTTGCTACCATGAAATAAAAGCATCACCAACTCTCTCACAAACTGTCAAAACAGCAACCAAAATCCTGTAACCCAAAAGCAAATATATGTATCAAAAATGTATTGTACCAATAATAATTATTCGCATAACACAAAATGACAAATAGCAATCTATAATATACCAATACTGGCACCAAAATCGAAGTTGCTCGATCTCCGGCTTATTCATCTCAACAGTTTTGTAACACTCGTAAGCTGGATAAGCATAGCCAAAAACCATGCTGCAAGCAAGCGAAAATTCAAATAATTTATTTAAATTTCAACAAAATTAGAGTAACCATAAAAAGGAAAAGCAGAAAGACAAGTTAAATTTTCCAGCAACTTACACGAGTCCTCTTGTAAGAAACGATCCAATCATTTTCTCAACGATCAAAATGATGCGAAACCTAACAACTGGCGGATGGCACTAAGGTAATTATAGCAAAACAACCTGCTGAAAAATCAAATTATTCTTCACTTCAACTCAATTTTATCACCAATCAAACAAAGTACTAATTCAACAATGCACCAAATTAACAGATTTTAAATAATAGAAATAATAACAAATATGAATACAATGTATAAAAATCTATGACGAAACCCTGAGAAAATAAACAGCAGAAACTGAGGCACAAAAACAATGCCTTAGAAGTTACTCAAAACTACCAAATGAAAAAAAAAAAAAAAAAAAACAAAACAAAANAAAAAAAAAAAAAAAAAAAAACAAAACAAAACAAAGAGATTGTCAACTACGAACAACACTCGAAATCATTATCAGTGAAGAAAACAAATCTAAGTAAAGAGAATGAGAGACCGATTAGTACCTTTCAATGACTATTGTTAAAATATCTGAAGAAAACAAAAAGGAAAAGAATTAGTACAGAAGTGAAAACAAGAGCATATCGCAGAGCAGAAGCACGCGAGAGTTCGGTAAATCGCCGAGCAGTTCGAGAGGATCGACGGCGTACCAATCAATCGGCACCACCGAAATGCTACGGCTAGCCGTTACTAAGTCGGCAGTGAAAGAGACTGAGACAGCGAGAGAAAAGAGACTGATAGATCGCAATTGGCAGCGGTCTTTAGTGCCGTTTATATTTTTCTGTTTTAAAATTTATTTTCTTCCGTTTTCACTTCACAGTCACACCCTTCTGGCCCTTTTTGTTTCGGATTTGTTTGAGGTTAAAAGTTTATAAACGGGATATTGTTCTCAGCCCCCCAATTATTGCTTTGAGAACACAATATCCCGCTTTTACTAAAACTAACACTAACTCTTCAAAAGTTAACGACGTTAAAGATTAATTTATTTTAATTAATAAAATATTATATTTACCCTTTCTTCTAATTAAATTTCTTTTTCTTTCTTTCTTCTTCTTGGCCTGTCTCCTTCCATTATAAACACGCTTGAAAATCCGATTTTCTGTTCCGTGAGAGAAATGTTTTTGTGTGGTATCCACGCGAGATTGGTGTGAATCTTAAGAGATTAATCGCCGTTGATTTTTTAATGGACGGATCACCTGTTTCTTTGCTTCAAAAGCTCGACAGGTGTAAGGCTTCGTGGCTGCAGAATATTCCTCCTCTGATTTGTGTTTATTTAATTGTTTATTTAATTACGGGTAAAATAGTTTTGAAGACAATAAAGTTGGCCACCTGTGACGTACAGTGCCATTGATGCTTACCGAATTCACGAATTTAACCTTAAAAACTGAAGGATAATAAGTGACTTTTTAAATCCTTATTGGTATTAACGTAAAATCAATGGTAACAGTGACCTAACCTGCTCAACGTTTAAGGACGAGAGAGAAGAGACTCATCGATTAAATTAAGTAATCTTCATGGATAACGATGAACGAGCAAGTATATTTCATTTTAATCCCCCGAAAGTTAAATATTCAATAGAGACTACTGAGAAGTGATATCGGGGTAAATACATAGACACCCCCAAGGTTTGGTCTAAGTCATCTCACCCCTGTTATTCATAAAGTAACAAAAGACCCCCATTTTAATATTTTAAGTAACATTAAGACCCCTATTTTTATGTGTCAAGAACCCCATGTTTTCCGATTCTAGGGATGTTTATGTTACTTTATGAATAACAGGGATAAGATTGTTACTTAGACCAAACCTCGGGGGTTTCTATTATTTACCCCAAGTGATATGTAACAAACTTCCCTAACATTTTAAAAATATCATTCAAACCCTATTTTATGCCTTATCTATCTTTTCAGTGTCTTTTTGGTTTGGACTCTTACTCTCTACTTGAAGGTCGAAACCTTATCTTTGCTTTAGCTTCACTCTCACTTTCGATATCTCTCACATGAAAAATACAATGATGCCCTACAGAATAATCTTTCTACTTTGATTGAGCTGATGAAACTTCTAATGGGAGCTCTGCTCATCAACTAGTGTACTTGTTAACAGGGGCAGTGTCTACAATTTTACTGCAGATTTTCTGGTTCTAAGTGATGTGATTTTCTAACTTAACTATTATGATCACTAAGAAGAAAATGTAGCTTTATGAATTTATTGATGGGAACTCATTATATGTCTGTTGGTGCAACCATGCCCTTGACCCATCAGCAGATTAAACAGCCGCAGTTAGATGCATCCATAACCAATGTGAACCGAGTTATCATTCTTTGGTCCACTCTTTAATTGCTTTGTTCATGAGTAATTAAGCACAATAATGTATACAGCGAAAGAGATATAATAATTACACTTTAGGATAAATGTGGGCTATTGTAAAGGTATCAGCCTAATAATGCTGATTCCTATCTTTAGTTAAAAGCCATTGGTGAAGGTGATGTTAGTTTTGTTTTGCTTGGGATCTTAATCTTATCAGTTGTATTGCTGTACTGTACTGTATACCTATTTTACTTTTGATGTAAATCAGAAAGCTTGGGCAAAATGGCAGCGGCTGCAGCCCTATAGGCAGGTAGCACACTAGAAGGATCAGTCATCATGTGCTACACATTCCATAACTTTAGCTTTAACAAAGAAAAAAGAAAGTTGAAGGCCGAGTTCAGCTTTAGGAACAATGCATGTTTAGCATGACATGTACAAGTAGAACACTTTGGAACATTTCTTCTTTATTTATAATTTAATATAGCTTAACAAGACATCACTAGCCTTTCACATTTGAGGAAAATGGGTGCTCTGCTCTCTTGTCATTGTTGTGTCAATTACAAGGAAGCTAGAAGGGTCCAAAAAAGAAGAGAGAGAGGTTTAGCAAGCATATATCCATCCTCCATGTGGTGTGGGGAGGTTCCAAAGCCTTGGATTCTACGTTTTTCACAAGTAATAGTTTACTGGTCCTGCTCCATTTCGCTTAAGGGGACAAGCGCCCAATATCATTGAACGGGTTTCAAAAGGAATGGTCATTCTCTCACGTGCCCTCAATTATGTCCGTTTGGTGCCCTGTCACTCTCATCATCTCATCTCTTATCACCTCTCTTTATGTATCAAACTATCTACCCTCTCTCTGTGTCTCCTTGACTCAAGGAATTTGGTGTTTGTTTCGCCTATTGAGAGCACTGTGTGAGTTTATAGCAAGTCTAAGAAACATTGATTAGTGCAGTGGACTGAAATGACAATGGATCCGTTGGATGCCATGCATTTCTCATCATTAGCCTTTGAGTTAAAGTTCAACACATTGGTCAATTAACGTGTATTGTGTAATAATAACAATAAACAACATTAACAACACTTATACACAAAAATAATAAGATTATGTTTATTCGACCGTTTCACAAATTGTTTTACCCCTTTTTTCTTTCAGATATATCATCACCCATGTTTTGTCATTTTCTTTAAAAAAATGCATCTATTTATAAGTTGACTCCAAGATTATGGGGTTTGGGCACACTTGACTTGATCTTTATTTGGGCCGAAAATCCTTAGGCCAGGGCCCCAGTTGAGACCCCTCAAAGGCCTTCTGTAAATGGTCTTGGGCTCTTGGCTGAAGTCCAAAGTTCATAGAATAGGAATTGAGAGGCACGTGCATACAAGTGTTTGTGATACACAAGTCTCCAACTGTCTCGTGGTTGACATCCACATATCCAAATAGACCAGTACCTGTTTCCAACCGGTCTTCACTCTTCTCGCTCAAAAACACGCTTCAATTGAATTGACAGAAAAACGAAAGAAATGTCAATAGCACCTTCTGTTAATCGTCTTCACTCTCCATTTCTTTATTGCCCTCTCAAGCTCTCTTCAAATTCTACTACTTCTTTCTCTTTTAAGTCTGCAAGAAACCAACGCTCACCACCGTTTTATCCATGCATTAGAGCTCTCGACCTTGATCAAAACACGGTTTGTTCCTTGCCTACATCCTCGTAGTCTCCACTTTAGTTAATGATGATTTTAAATTACTTTGTATTTTGTAATTTATATGAGCATGCATGTTCAGGTAGTGGCAATATCAGTTGGGGTCGTGAGTGTCGCAGTTGGTATTGGCATTCCAGTCTTTTATGAAACTCAAATCGACAATGCAGTAAGATTTTCTTTAAAGCTAAACATTGGCTTTTTTATGTTATATATATTTTCTTTTTATTTATTGAAATTTTTAATTTTAGGATGTCTGTGACCAATTTGCTAATTTTGGTTGTAGGCCAAGCGAGATAATACTCAGCCATGCTTTCCCTGCGAAGGTTCCGGTGCTCGTAAGTAACTCTTCCTGTCCTATTATATATGTAGTCTTGAAATTTACATGGATGGTCATGTCTGTCTTGGTCATCGAATGGATTGACATGTAGTTAAATTATTATAACCATTGTATTGGTTTTTCTTTTTGAATAATCGAATGAAAGTTCATAACTAATGAATGCAAAAGTGTGCTTTGATAACTGGGCTCGACCATTTCTAATTGTTACATTGTCAGCCCTATATATAGGGAATTTTGCTTTGTCGGTTTTGCTCTTTTTGCTTGCTGTTTGCTTTCTGTGAGGTGGCACCAAAAGGATCTAAAACTCATTTATGCTTTCAATTTAGTGCCGTATATTTTTAGATTATACAGATGAAAGCATTGTAATTTGATTACGAAATTTGTTTACAGAACAGACAACTTTTATGTGTTACAGCTGCTTATTTGTTTGCAGTTTGATCTTCATGTATATTCAACTTAAAAAACTTAATTACTTGTCCCCTTGCATTTGAGTTTACATATATCTAATTTTCGTTATTGTTTATTTACTCAATTATTTTTGCCTCACCCTAAGGTACCTGCAGAAGGCTTCTTTTTTTTTTTTTTTTTGTGCGTGTGTGTGTGTAGTTCAGTTGATATTTAGAAAACTATTGGCTGGCTTGGTAGTTACAACGGCAATTCCATGACCCTTTCCTGTAAATTGTAATTTCTTTAGCTCGAGCTTTATGATCTGGTGTACCTTAATTATGTTCTCTCAGAACCTAATCATAAACTGTCAAATTATCAAAATACAACAAGCTTATTGAATTACTAGTAAAGCAATAGCACGCTTGGTTTTCTAGCCAAGGAAAGGGAAGGGCTGCTATTCAACCCCAAAATTTTTTATATGGAACTCAAACTTGTGAGCTATAATAAATTAATGATCTAATTGATATGAAACTATAATCTGTTTTAGATTCTCTTAATGTGATATTATATCTGACAGTCACCTTCTCAAACTTTTGGTGCATGGGATAGATTCACTTCTATTTACGTAGAATTGAAGGTATGAGTAAATCATATTAAGGAGTACTATCAATGAATTGGAATGATTACAGAATCTGGTAAAGAAGACCATTTTCCTTAATTTCAGAAATTTCTTTTACCAGCTGTGTGAATGACTGGCATTTTATTAATTCCAGATGATGAATTTACCAATGAAATTCTGTATGAAGCAAAATAGACAAGTTTTTTCATGGTGCATTGAGACGTGTCCCAAGGCTTCCCTTTATATGATATTTTGGGTAATGATATTCGCCTTCTCAATTCTCAAAACTTTGGTGGTCTAGAAAGATGCAGATTTTGCATGGGAACTGGCAATATTACAGTAGAGCTTGGTGGAGGTGAAAATGAAGTCTCACGATGCATTAATTGTGATGGTGCCGGTTCTTTGACGTGCACCACTTGTCAAGGCTCTGGAATTCAACCTCGATATCTTGATCGCAGGTAAGAGTTTCATACAATTGTTGTTTCTAGTAATGCAGAAAGTTATTTTTATGCGTTGTGTGTGTCAAGATTATGTCTTGCAAGTCTCATTCAGCTTTTAATATTAATGATACCGCCAAGGGAGAAAAACGAGTCTTATATGAGATTCATTATTTAAAATTAGGGGAAAATATATGCAGCCAATTGCTGAAGGGATTATGTATTTGTTTTTTCTACAGAGAATTTAAAGATGACGATTGAAGATCAAGAGGAAACGCTAGCAATGGTTTTGGCTTCTTGATGGCTAATGCCAAAGTTAAGAAGGAAGGAGAACAGATGAATAAATTCTTTTTTTTTTGTTTAATATTTTCTTTTTCGGGTTGTAAACACTTCCTTTATTATTTGTCCTTTTTCCCTCACGTCCTAATCTTAATGTGATGTACACAACTTTATCTGTTTCATATATAATTTTGTTCTTTGATCTTTGGCTGAGGCATAGAGAATTGTGATTAATATTTTAACGTACTGATTTCATGGTTCAAGATTATGAGATGATCAAAACAGAGCGCCATATTGAACAAGGTCCACGGGGAAGCTGATTTTCAATCAGATTGACACTCTCCCCTTTATTTATTTATTTGGGGTTGAAGTCCTCCCTCTGATAGATTTAGCATTCGTTCATTTACGTGTGCGTACAAAATCATAAATCATATCTGGAACTGAAAGAGGAGACAGGTTATGGTGATAAGGTTTGGTGTGTTGGGGTTAAAACTCACTGAAAAAGGGAGAGATAAAGCAACACTATCTTGTATAATAAATGTTACTATCTCTTATAATATTAATATAAATATATAATTTATATAAATAATTATAATGTCCTTTTTTTTTAATTTTATTCATATATATTTTTGTAATTATATTTTTTGCCACCCTTTGATATACATGCCCAAACAAGCTTATATTTGTTCAGGAGGACCGCCAATAGGGCCTTCGATTGGGCTGATTATGAACATTTTATTCATAGCTAAACGGACGGATCCATATCGTTTTGGCCTTTTGTTTTTACACGTGTGAATTATTTTGGCGGATATCGTCAACCGGTGGTGGTGGGGTTTTAGTTTAACAGTAGGTGGTGATCGAGGAGGGGAGCTAAGGTTTAGCAGAGACATGTTATACATAATAGGTCTTGGACTGGGTGACGAGAGAGACATAACACTTAGAGGATTAGAAGCCGTGAGGAAATGTGAGAAGGTTTACATTGAAGCCTACACTTCTCTTCTCTCTTTTGGTCTCTCCACAGATGGCCTTTCCACTCTGGTACTTCACTTTTAACCTACTTTTGGATTTATCACTCTCTTTTACAACTTTAACTCAACCTCTCTTCTCTTCACAGGAAAAGCTGTACGAGAGACCCATTACGGTTGCAGATAGAGAAATGGTGGAAGAGAAGGCTGACCATTTTCTCTCTGAAGCTCGAGACTCTGATGTGGCTTTTCTTGTCGTTGGTGATCCTTTTGGGTATTCTTACTATTTTTTTTAGTTGAAATCCTTTTTCAACGAAATTTTTTATTATTAGTTGAGAATTTATAATCTTTTATGGTCATCTATTATTTTATCAATCCTACTTTGTGATTAGAAAATATAAAATATAATAATAAAAAGCTTGTGAAACTTGATGGACTGCTTTCAGTTGTGGAATCATAGTGGTTCTATTTGAATGTAAAACTCAAGTTTGTTGTATAATAGACATCACATTATAATTAGCTTCATGGTGATTCCATTATCTTGACAGAACTTGTCTAAAGAATTATTTGGATTTCCGTCTACAAAATGTGGGGCTCCGCTCTGCAACAATTTTTTATGGCTTTTCTTTGTTTTTACTTTAACAGCTTACTCATCTTGCTTTAACAAGTTTACAATTGGGTTTGGGATGCAGAGCTACAACACACAGTGATTTGGTTGTTCGAGCCAAGAAAATGGGGGTTCAGGTCAAGGTTGTTTATAATGCATCTGTCATGAATG
>JANLJB010005819.1:0-13572 GCA_026212285.1 Bursera cuneata
AAACGAAAATCATATAAAAAATCACCAATATTCAAACTCAAGTTCACAAAACAGCTCAACTCACCATACTACAGCACAAACTTGCAACCATCATTAATCAACATCCAAAATCCAATCAAAGCGAACACTATCAGCGACAGGGTAGGAGTTAGTAACACCGGCGAGGTGGCTGGGCAATGTTACGAGCGGCTGGTGAGGCTGTTCTTGGGCTACTTCTGACGGCTTGCGGTGGCGTGTGACGATCTTATTGGCTTTCCCGCCTCCTGGTGAGGGCGGTTTGCCTGTCTGTTGCAGCTGTCTGGTGTTAAGCGAGCGTGTGATGCCGCTGGTGAGGGCAGTTCGTTTGTGTACTTTTCTGATTTATTGGAAAAAAATAGAATAAATTAATTATTCATAAAAAAATTCAGTGCCTTGGTTGTTTAAGGGTATTATAGTAAATGTAATATTCGTAGAAATGATCAGATGCGACTTTTTACTCACGGTTATTATTTACCAATAGCAAGGTTATTATTTCTTTTTTTAAATTATCTAAAGAATCAAAATCCAAGTTATTTGCACCTACTTTAAATCTTTAAATCTTTATATTTATTTGGAAAATTTTATTACTAAAAACTTTCCTTACATACCCATTAACATACGTAGAAATTATTAAACCTTAATTTCTTAGATTATTTATTTTTAAAATCTATTTTATTAATAAAATTTATAAACATAGAACATAAATTTGAGTTATAAGGAAGTGATATCTTAAAAGATATGAATTTCTTAGTCTTGATGGATTTCAATAGCAATTCTTTTTATCAATTTGACCCTTTGAACAAATTTTTTTTTTAAAAGTGTTTACCACCTTAATATAAAATTAATACGCGTAATTACTTCATATTTTTAGATAGTGTGGCAGTAATGATTTGTCAGATTTTTCCTTAATAAAAATATTTATGGTAGCGCACCCTCATCTTGGTTTCAAAGATTATGGTTAAAAAAAATATATTAATTAGGTGTAGAGGATAAAAAGAATTATTAAAATAAAATAATGTGGTTATTTTAGAGGTTTATTTTGATATTTTAAAATTTTAATGGATAATATCTAATTTTTAATTTTTTTTTTAGCATTAAAATAGGTATAAATAAGACAACCCAAGGGGTGTATTCAATTAAGACTTTTAAAGACTTTTTATAAGTAAATGACTTCATAAATTTCTAATGACTTTTATAATTATGAAAGACTTTCATTTTAATGACTTTCATAGATATTTGTAAATTTTTATTAAGAGATTGATAGACATTTATAGACATTGATAGACTTTTTTAACAAGAGATTGCTGAGTTCAACAAGCTTATTCTGTAATATTAAAATATATTTATATTAATTATCCAAATCATACAACCAAAATCATTTATGTTATATGAAAGACGATAGATATTAAATCACACTTTTTAAGATGTTCCTATGTGTGAGGTAGCATACATTCAAGCCTTTAAATTGATTTGATTAAAAAAAATACCAATAATTATCAAACTATAAGTATATATTAATCATGGTATATATTAATCAACCCAATAAGTAATAATCAGTAACTTAAAAAACAAATTCACTTATTTAAGTTACTATCACTAATATTGAATTGATTATAATGTTTCTCATGAAAACAAACATAAAATAATAAAATCATTAAACTGTAAGCACCATTAACTACAAGAAAACTTGCTTTTAAGTTTATTAAGTTCATACGTACATTGCATGTTTTTTGGTTATCAAGTTTATACATTTTCCTAACTATCAAGATTGTGAATAACAACTTAAGCATAATCTCCAATTTAGAATACAGTAATAAAAATTATAGTATTAATTAATAAATGACAATACACTTTTCTGTCAAGATTCACATTCACATTTACTGGAATCAAAATCAGCCCCTAATCAATCGCAATTCTAAGATAATCCTTCTAAGAAACTAGAAAAGATGAGTTATGGTCACTAATCATTCAAGTAACAGGAAAAGCAATAAGAGAACAAAAATATTTATTCACTTGCGTGAAACAAGAGAGATGTAATATGAAATTTATTACATAGAAGAAAAATGAAACAACCAAAATTTAATCAAGTACAAGAATTTTCATTCTGTATTATGTTGTGTAATAGCAGAAGGTTATTGCTGTGATTATATTTTGCTGAAACATTAACTGAAAAGGAAAGTAATATGGCATCGACTTGATAACTTCAAAGCCAGTATAGCCATGGGTAATACTATGGTATCAGCCTGATATCTACCAAGCCGGTATAGAACTTGGAAAGCTAAATTTATATGAAACTAATAAGTAAAAGATCATAAAGCACCGGCCAGCGCAGGACTTTCTTAAGGAGCCTAGCACTAAAGCAAATCCCTTTCAACAGTGATTATAGCCTACTTAAGATCCCCTTTAACAATGATTATTACCTAGTTGCTGCCATGATATTTTAGATTTCAGCATAGAAATAGCATTCAAGTAACAAGTCAGTTCTTAACAAAAAATGACAGAGAAATTGCATTCAAGTAACGGGGAAAGCAATAATATTCACTTGTGTCAAACAAAACCCTATTCTATTATAATAACATAGCTGTCAAATACCAAAAAAAAAAAAAAAAAAAAGACCAATCAAATATTATTTTTTATAAAGCAACCAATTCTTAAGTAACATAGATGAACAAGAAATCAAGATAAACTCAAATAGTCATGTCTAATAATATTTTATAGTTTTATATATTTTATTAAATCAAATATTCAGTAATCAAATTAAATATAAATATTTTGTAATAAACAACGATCCATAAAACTAACATATAATAGAATAATTTTACTTCAAGAAATCCTCCTTGCATCTTCTGTAAAAAACATAACAACATTTTTTTTTTTTTTGCTTTATAAAGCTTGAAAGTCTTTCAAAGTCATAACAAATATTGAGAGAGAAATTATGAAGAATGCTATTTATAAGTCTCACTAAAAAGTCTATAAAAGTCTTTCATATAAAAAAATCTATAAAAGTCATTAATTTTTTAATACCCCATGACTTTCATAGACTTTTAAAAAGTATTGATTGAATACCCCAAGATTTTTACAAACTTTTTAAAAGTCTTTATTGAACACCTTATAACTTTTATAGAATATTTAAAAGTCTATAAAAGTCTTAATTGAATACACCCAAACTTTTTAATTTTATAAAAGTCTTTAAAAGTCTTAATTGAATACACCCCTCTAAAATTAAATAGGTCAGACTATTGAGAATTAATTTTAAACTTAATTTTAGACATCAGTTACTCATTTTTCATCTATAATCACTTACACCTAGTTACGTCCTGCATTCAACTCTCTTTCAACTTCAAGAAATCAACCCAACTCTCTTTCAACTTATTTTTCGTCGTTATCTGCTACGCCCTCTGCCAACTCTGGCCGATGCAACTATCGATCATTCGCTAGAAACTGACCGTTATAGTCAATTTCTCCTTCCCCGGTTGCTCCTTAACCCTCACTCATCGTTCTCCAACTTTTTTCATCTTTCAATTACTCATTCTCCCATTCGGAACCACTATCGTGCACTGTCCTACCTAGCAACTTGCCACTTCCCATCCCCCACCATATTGGAAGCCATCATTGTTAGTGAATATGTATACTAGAGGCAATCATATTGTATATGTGACATACAATATACATTTGATGTATATATATTAATAAAGAAAATTGTTCTTTTGTTAGTATGTGATTGAATTGCATATTTATATTATATGATAAAAGTCCTTATGATAATATTGTGTTGATATAGATATGAGACAGATATTAATGCTCATAAAATATTATCATTAAATTATCCCTTATCGTAGCATTATTGAGACGGGACATTCGTAGTACGGATGAACTAGTGTTATACTTGTACTAGTTATAGGAGTATAACAATATGATTCTGACTTATTTTAGGGATATTTACTCTGACTCCTAGTTAAATTTTGATAAAACACTTAACTCCAAACTTTTACTAAACTAACACTTACCCCTTAAAAATTATAACCGTTTTCACAAAAATCAACATTTATCCCTCAAAAATCTAGGGGGTAAGTATTAGTTTTTGGGAAATAAGTGTTAGTTTAACAAAAGTCTAAAGTTAAGTGTTTTCTCAAAATTTAATTGGCGTGTCAATGTAATTTCTCCCTTATTTTAGTATTGAATGCTTATGTAAGTGTATAAGAGAACATTGTTAGCTATTAGAACAAGAACATATTTACTAAAATCGACTCGCTATGGAATCATATTAGTAGTTTACCTAAGTGTCTATGGGAGGTCCGTCTGGGTAGGTCTATGTGGTCTTTTGACTTGAGAATTACATGGCCATCTCATATGTAGATAGGAGTGTTTTGACATTTGTGTCTAGAACCTTTTAAGGGTTTCACATACACTACTGATTAGGCACATTGTGAATCATTTAGGAATAGGTGTAATGTCAAGATGAGACTTGTCACTCTAGATAAAAGGAGTTGATGCCACACAAGATTCACTGACTATTGTTGAAGGCTTGCAAGCATGAGAGTGATTAGAATTGCTCTAAGCCACTACTTGTTAAGAGAATTAGTCATGGATGAATCCGATATGTACATCATTATTGGGGTAGACATATGAGATCGTATTATATGGTAACTATGCCTGACCAAGTTTGGATTCTTTCGGAGAATTGGGTAGGCATGGTGCTTTGTTAGAAGCCAACCATGTCTTATAAATCAATATTGACGCATGACATTTGACGTGCAAAATTGGACGGTCCGATGATAGATTTACTGTCAACATATCCGAAACCCTAATGGGTCAAATACCGACGATATTTCGATAATGAATTCACATGAGAGAATGGAGTATGGACGAATGTTGAGAGAGAGAGAGATCTAGTTGTGCAGAATACTAGTTCATGCCAAGGCGTGATTTGATCTTAAAACTAGAGATTCTACGCCATGGTGCCAATGGCGGTGATCCCACCAAGTCATGACAGCGAACTAAAGAGTTCGTGCCACGGCGCTATTGGATCCATGTTGTGGCATAGCAAAATAGATGCTTCACACCACGATGCTGATTGGATCCACGACGTGATTCCAAAGCGTGAATCATAACATCAACAAGGTCCTATATGTTGTTAGATTGACATGGCCTTGATTGATTCATATTGGATATGAATTTATAAATGGACATTTGATGCTACATGTATTAGATATGTTCAATGTGGCTTGTTGGAAGTCAATTATGCAAAGTCCATTAAACCTTATTTATTGCATTTAATGGTTAATTTGTCAAAATACAAAAGTATAGGACTTATTGAATATTTGCCTAGCACTATATAAAGAATTGAATTGAATCAATTCTTAACACGATTCTCATACGTACTCTCATTTTTCTTCTTGCGAGAGAAATTTGAAAAGACACTCTATCTCGTTCTCCAATATTCCTTATATTCCTCTTTATCTCTTTTGATAGGGAATCTAGCAGTTCAAGTGTATCTATTAGAATGAGGTATTCTTAGCTTTTAGAGGAAATGTTTGGAGAAAAAGGAAATTTTGAATTTCAACCCTTGTAGCTTTGGAAGTATTTCACTCAATAGCTTTGAGTTACATGAGTATTTCTGATTTGATTCATGTTTAATTTACTATAATTGTTGATATTGACATGAGAATTTTCTAACAATCACCACCCATATCGCACACCATCACTGCACCTAACCTATTATACACACCTATGCCCAACCCTGCTACACACACCCAGTTGCCTAGATCCCTACAGGTGCATATTGCCTCTTCACATATCCATCCCACAACATCCCTTGCTGCTCCTACTGTACACCCAGCCTACCCACACCCACTATCTACACATAGCCTATGTTTATGCACACCTCCTCTACCAGTGCATTCACGTTGCTTGCCTAACCCATTACTGGCTCCTTTCTTTCGAACTACATTGTTACTTCCACCAGCTGCTATCATCCAGTCACTCACTTTAGTTGTCGCCTTCCGATCCGCCTACCACTGCTCGGTGCTTATTTGAGTTGGTTGCTTAACATATTTGGAAGTTGTAATTGTGTTTGTTGAATCAATTGGTGGTTTTGTTGTTGTGTTTGGNTGAAGAGCGTAACAGATAGTTGGCAAAGAAGAAGAATTTCAAAGAGAGTTGCGTTGATTTCTTAAAGTTCAAAGAAAGTTGAATGGAGGGCGTAATTGGGTGTAAGTGATTACATAGCTATATTTTTTAACTTTCACTTTAACTTTTGGATAAAACATAAATGAATGGTGGGTAACTGATATCTAAAATTAAGTCTTAATAGCTTAACCCAAATTAAATATATAAAGGTTATGATATATATAATCTTTCTCTTGTCAGTACTCGTACATTTTAACTCTTATTGAGACATCGAGACTTAATTTAATTAAAATGTGAATATAAGAGTTAAAATGCAGAGAAGAGAAAGATCAACGTATATATATACTCATGAAATTAAATATTCTCTACGTGTTTTATAAATGTATTTGTTATTTTAAAATTTTAAATAATAAAATTTTTATTTAAGAATGTTAATAATTCAAAAATAAATTCATATAATCAATAATTTTTATAACTTAATATTTTATTAAATGNAAAACTTATATAAAAAAAAAACTATAACCTAGAGGATTCATTAACTTATATATATATATATATACACATATAGGGCAGACTATTGTGATTTAGTTTATTTGACTTAATTTCTCACTCATTGATAATCATTTATTTACTAAACTCCATGGGTGGAAAAAGAGTGTGTAAAATTAAGTAAACAAAAATTAAGTTACAATAACCTGAGTCATATATATATATATATATATATATATTTCGAATGACTATCAAAGAGTGTGTGAAATTAAGTAAAAAAAAAAGTTATAATAACGTGAGTTATATATATATATATAGGGGAAAGTTCAAAAGATACAAATTTAAATACAAAATTGTATATAAATTATAAACCGTTAGATAATATTAAAATCAATAGTTCATATTACTTATGAGTCTTTATACTTGTAATATATATTCTCTCTTATACAATCTCTCTTCAAGCATTAAATATTTTATCTCTTCTCTTAATTCTTTTTCATCTCAATTTTGTTTCTATCTTTTATTTCAACAAAAAATATAAAATTACAAATTAAATTCTTAAATAATTTTTACATTTGTGATTTTTGTTAAAAATACAAATTCTTAAATAATATCACAATGGTTGTTGAAAATAATTTTTTTTTATAAATTATTTATAAATAAAAAAATATAATTTGTATTGTTCATTTTTTGTTTAAAATTATTTTAGGCTTTAGTTCATGATTAATGGTGAGTGGCATTCTAANTTATAAACCTTTGAGTTGGGACTTCTTTTTTTTTTTTAAGATTACACAAATAATATATAAATAATAAGATCACATATAATGATAGTAAAATGTAATAGATGAAGAAATATTATTATTCCTATACTTTTTGTTGAAAAAAAAAAGATGGAAACAAAAATGAGATGAAAGAGAAAGATGAAAGAAAATTAAGAGAAGAGACAAAGAATTTAATTTCAGGAGAGAGATCGCATGAGAAATAATATTGTATTAAAAATTTGGAAGCTCATATATATATATGTAATCTGAGCAATTGATTTTAGTATCATCTAATGGTTTATAATTTATGTACAAATATGTGTTTAAATTTGTATCTTCTGAACATGCTCCTATATCCTATATACAGAACGACCCCCTAAGGTCTTCACTCTTCAAAAGAAAGACTATTATAGTCTGGGAACTTGATACAAGCCAAGCGCTTAGTTCAAATACGACTGTGTTTGGGTCAAATAGACAGGCAGCTACCATAATAGATCAAGTGGTGACATAAATAAGAAAACGGAGTTGTTCAAAGCCTAGTCAAACGAAGACTGTCCTCTAGCTTCTATTATGAGTGAATTGCCTATTGGATTGGATGCATTGTGAATTTTTAATGTAATATTCTCTCTCATACGATCTATGTCCTAGTATTAAATGCTTTATCTCTTCTCTTAATTCTTTTTCATCTTTCTCTTTCATCTCATTTTTGTTTTCATCTTTTTTTTTTCAACAAAAAATATAAGAATAATAATATTTCTTCATCGATTACATTTTACTATCATTATATTTAATCGTATTATTCATTTATTATTTGTGTAATCTTATTTTGTTAAAAAAAAAAAGTCCCAACTCAAATGTTTTATATTTAGAATGCCACTCACCGTTAATCATGAAATAAACCCTAAAATAATTTTTTTTTTAAAATCAACAATCACAAATTACATTCTTTTACTAATAAATAATTTATAAAAATTATTTATTTTTAACAACCATTGTGATATATTTAAGAATTTATATTTTTAACAAAAATAAAAAATCACAAATATAAAAATTATTTAAAATTTAATTTGTGATTCTATATTTTTTGTTAAAATAAAAGATAGAATCAAAAATGAGATGAAATATAAAGATAAAAAAGAATTAGGAGAAGAGACAAAAGATTTAATGCTTGGAAAGAGATTATAGAAGAGATAATATTGCATTAAAAGTTTGGAAGCTCATAAGTAATTTGAATCATTGATTCTAATATCATCTAACAGTTATAATTTGTGTATAAATTTATGTTTAAATTTATATCTCCTGAACCTGCCCTTATATATGTATGTATGTATGTATGTATGTATATAAATACTATTGTAACTTAATTTTTTTGACTTAATTTCACATACTCCTTGGTAGCCATTCATTTACTATAATCCATGGGTGGGAAAGAGAAGTTAAAAAGTAGTTTTTTTTATGCCAATTTAGCAACTCTTTCTACCATAAGATTAAAAAAATAAATTGCTATAAAAAAAATGTGTGAAATTAAGTAAAAAAAAATTAAGTCACAATAACCTGAACCATATATATATACTCAAAGTGATCAACAAAAGATTTTAAAAGCTATTAAATTTGATGATAAATGTAGTTATTCTTGATGCCAATTCAATAACTTTCTATTTATTGGATTGTGGTGGATCAATGATTATAATGAGTATAAGATATTAAATAAAAAAAAATTAAGTTACAATAGTTTAACTCTTATAAAATAATTGTGTTATCATTTTTATTGAAAATCATATGTTTTTTTGGAATAAAATTTTCTATTTAGTACAAATGTTATTTTTTAAATTATGCACATAATTTAAATAAAATTTTGATTTTTTCTTAAAAAATAAATAGCTTTCTACAATTTGGATATGGAAGTTTAGAGGTTTTTTCTTTAATGATATATATTATAATATGTATTTAGATTTTAGATTTTGATTGAAGAAATATTGAAGGATTAAATATAAATAGTAGAAAGTGTTACAAAAATTGATGAAAAGCGAGATGTATTTGAGTTTTGATGTCAGATAATGTTTGGCAGACTATAACTAGATATTATCTAGGGAAATTATAAGAAATAGCTCAAATTATGGGGGCCATTTAAAAAATAATCAATTCTTTTTTTTTTTTAATAATTTACTTAACCACTAACATATTAGATTACTAAAATGCCCCTCTTTCCCTCAACCTTCAAACTCTGATGCATGTCAAGCCCATTCTGCCCATGGTTTAGCCCATGCGTGCCAATCAAACCCGGTCAATATCTAAATCAACTCAAGCTTATCGAGACCATCATTTGAATGCAACATAATTCAATTGATACAAAACAAAATTGAATTATGTAGCCTCTTATATGTTGGAATGTTCATTTAGTTACTTTTTGTATGTGTATAATTTGAAATATTTAGTTTTGTTGTAAAACTTATAACCAAATTGTCTTTACTTCTTTTGCAAGTTTCTGAAATTCTGGTTCATGCCACGGCATAGAAGTTCCATGCCGTGACACCATGTTTGGTGCCAAGTTTCCAAGTCAGAAACTCGGCACCACAACATAGATCAATCACGCTGCGGTGTAGACAACCAGATTTCAATATTTACCCTTTGTTTTTGCTTAGTTTGTTTACGCAAATGAGGGGCATTTTTGTCCTTTCATTTTTCTTGTAAAGCCTACCTATTTAAAGGTCATTCTCTCATATATTCAAAAACTTTTGATGAATATACAAACTTGACGCTTTATGCGTGAATTTGAGAGGTTTTCTCAAGTGTTTCTTTATCCAATTCCTTGCCAAGAATTAGTGGTGGATCAAATTTCAAGTGGGTGGATTGTGTTCCTTTAAGCTTGAAGACTCCATTTAGCTTGTATCTTGTAAGTTTTATTCTTCCTTGTGTTAAAAGCTTGTTAAAGGATTTTGAGAATTTCTTATGGAAATCATGTGTTGTGAATGTTGCTAGTATTGAATGGTTAGTGTGAAGTTATTGCCTATTGGTGGTTGATGAATTGATATTGTTATAAGATGATTGTGTAAAGAAATCATTGACTATTCGAAATTCATTGTGTTTCTGGATTAATCACTCCAATGTTTGTGTAAATGTATGGAAGATATGCATCAACTGGTATCGGAGCTTTGGTTATGCTATTGGAGTAGAAATTTAGAGTAAATTACATATTGTTTGAGAATTGCCATTGTTAAACTTTCTTGAAGCTTTGTTAATGGTGTCAATTTGCATGAAGGAGAAGATGAATAGCGAATTAGACATTTAAAATTCGAGTGTTGCTTATTATTTTGACTAAATTTGCCACCTAGCATCACTCTCCTTGTGATAACACACACTCCACTTCACCAACCCATTGACATTCCAACCAAACACATTGCCACCTCACCAAAATTTTCCTCCACTTTCAACTAGCTACTATACACTTACCACTATTTGCTTTTCACCAAACACTATTTCCAGAGTTACTGTTCACCACTGGAATTAATATCCGACCACCTTTAAATTTGCTTCATTTCTAGTGTATTTTCACCCCATAACCCATATACACCTCATACACCTTTCCTACAACCACTTTCCACCAAGGTCATCACTTTTGCCAAAGATATCAAATCAAAGTAGCTAATCAACCCAACCTCGTCCTTTAAAGCTCATTATTAACAAAAAGCAACAAGAGATAAGGGTTTTGCAAGAGCAAGTAGAGTTGTTGTCCATTAGGGTGAATGCACTCATACACCTAGTCATGGAAAGGCTTATACCACCTTCTTAAATACCTATGCCATCCCTCATACACACACCCCAAACACTTGCTCATTGCCCATTCTTTAGACCTCAACCTTTTGAAGATGATGAAATTAGTGCTTCAAGTGATTCTAGTAGTGTCATTGTTAATGCTAGAAAAGGAAGAAACAATAGAGATGAAGATAAGGGATTAAAAGTTGATCTTCCTAAATTTGATGGTAGTTTGAATCTGGATGAATTTTTAGATTGGCTTAGTGCAATTGAAAGGGTTTTTTACTCCAAAGGTTACTCAGACAAGCAAAAATGTAAGATAGCAATTTTGAAGTTCAAAGACTATGCATCGTTATGGTGGGATAATCTAAGGAAGAAAAGAGATAGAGAAGGGAAAGACAAGATTAAGTTTTAGGATAAACTCAAGAAGCTCATGAAGAGAAGGTTCTTGCCGGAATTTACATGAAGTTGCATACCTTGAAACAAGGAGACAAAAGTGTAGAGCACTACATTAAAGAATTTGAAAGGTTGATGATGAGAGGAGACATCTCGGAGCCAAAAGAACAAACCATAGCAAGATTTATTGGAGGGTTGGATACCAACATTGCTCATATGGTAGAACTCCAACCATATTTTCTTTTGAGGATGTTTATAAACTTGTCATCAAGGTGGAGAAGTAAAAGAAGTATCTAAAACTTGCCACCACTAGACCTCTCTATAAACCAAACTCGTCCTTAATTAAACCAAACCCATCCTATAATAGAACCGAATCCAACATCAAAGATAAAGGCAAAGAGAAAGTGGAAGAAGTTCCAAGGGAGAAACAAGGTACCCCTATGGTGCCCAATTTGGACATGAAGAATAAGAAGTGCTTTAATGTCAAGGCTATGGACACTTTCAAGTCAATTGTTCTAATAAGAGGGTAATGAACATTCAAGAGATTAAAGAAATCAAAAGAATCTCTTCATGCAGAAGAAAGTCAAAATGTACGAGAAGCAAGTGAAGATGATCTTTTAGAAGAGGCAGATGAAGGCCTATGTTAGTTTTGCAAAGAGTGTTTCATATTCAAATAGAATTCGATGATGAACAAAGGGAGAATTTCTTCCATACAAGGTGTACCATCCAAGACAAAGTGTGTTCCGTGATTATTGATAGTGGGAGTTACACCAATGTAGCTTCAACCAGCCTTGTAGAAAAGCTAAACCTCTCAACCATTGCCCATTACAAACATTGCAAGCTTCAATGGCTTAGCAATGGGAGTATGGTTCATGTAACCAAACAAGTGGTCACTCATTTTCCACTGGTAAGAAATATATTGATGAATTGACTTGTGATACCTATGGATGCTTGTCACTTACTATTAGGAAGGTCATGACAATATGAAAGAAACTTGCCTGTGATGGAAGAAGAAACATTTTTGCCTTAAAGTGAAAGAGAAAGAATATCACCCTCGCACTTCTTAAACCTTCACAATTACACAAGACACCATAAAAAGGGAGTGCCTACAAAGATAATTTGTTTCTTAGTGAGAGCCAAGTAAAGAGAGCTATCTTGAAACACAAACTATCCTTGCCTTATTTGTAGTCGAGAAGAGTGATCAACAAGAAAGGTTGCCCGAATTGCTTCCAATAGTTCAACCATTGATTTAGGAATTTCAAGATGTGTTTCCTCAAGAGTTGCCACTGGTTTTGCCACCTATGAGAGGTAGAGAGCACCATATTGACTTGATTCCTGAAACTCCCTTTCCAAACAAACCCGCTTATAGATGCAATCTGGAAGAAGCAAAAAAATTGCAAAAGAAAGTGGAAGAACTTATGGTAAAAGGATACATTAGAGAATGCATGAGCCCATGTTCCATTCTGGCCTTGCTTGTACCAAAGAAAGATGAATCTTACTGTATGTGTGTAGATAGCTAAGCCATAAACTACATCACCATCAAATACTATTATCCCATCCCTAGGCTTGATGATATGATGGATGAACTTCATGGTTCTACTATCTTCTCCAAAGTTGATTTACGGAGTGGATACCATCAAATAAGAATGAGGGAAGGAGATGAATGGAAAACGGCATTCAAAACCAAGGGAGGACTCTATGAGTGGATGGTCATGCCTTTTGGCCTATTCCATGCACCTAGTACCTTCATGAGATTGATGAATGATGTATTTAAACCTTTCCTTGGTAAATTTGTAGTTGTTTATTTCAATGATATCTTGATTTATAGCAAGAATGAGAGTGACCATCTAGAACATCTTAGGAGAGTATTTGAAGTGTTGAGAGAGAAAAAGTTGTATGGTGTACTTGAGAAGTGTTCATTTTTCTCTCCTAGTGTAGTTTTCCTAAGATATCTGCTACATCTTAGAAAGTGTTACCCAAGTGTAGGTAGTCTTAATTATAGTCCTCGGTGAGTCCAAGTATCGTA
>JANLJB010005820.1:0-20239 GCA_026212285.1 Bursera cuneata
ACATTAATAGCACTTAAAGTGTAAAAATAATGATTTAAACTCTTAATAAACATACACTTTTAAGTGCTAATCAACCACATATTGTCTTTTTCTACTTTTATATTTTTTAAAATGGTTATATACACACATTCAATAAGGGATATTTAATTACTAAGAGCCCATTCTTAATAGGAATAGAAGCCTCTCCTTGGGAAACACGATAGTTATGGTATTGACATAAGAGCACTCTGTATGTTGAACCACATTCAGAAGAGACTGCCTGCTCACTCTTGTCGGAGCCTTCTTCTTCGAAGAGACTCACTTGTAGGGAAGCGGGGGCTCTCAACAAGGATATTGGAGATCGGTGGAGAAGAAAGAAGATTATAGACTAGTCCAGATACAGAGTTTAGTCAAAATCACTCCATCCATCACATCGTACTCTGGAGCTGATTGAATTGATTTTTTTTAACAGCTACCTAAAGGCTTCGCGCCTTCGTACAGAACTCCTTTAAGTCTCAGGTCAAGAGAGACGAGAGATGACATATCTTTAGTAAGAAATTGGTGCAAATATGATTGAAGAACTAGGTTCTTCATATTTGGACAATGACACTTTGACTGTAATCAGAGGCCAAGGGAACGTGTAATTGCTGTTGGAAAAAGAAAAGTTAGAAGCAAATGTAATCTCAGACCCTTGATGTCCTCAACTTAATCCGCGGGGCAGTGACGCTGCTAATGATTTACTCTATTTACAATATACGCATGAGTGTCACTTTAATAGCACTTGAAGAAAGGTGCAATCGATGCTCTTCTTTTTGGTGAGTAGATTGACTCTCTCTGGTTTTTTCTATTGGGACCAGCAGTGCTTACCTTGCGTAGCCAATAAAGAATAGACTAGTGCATAAGATAAGGCTAGGGGCGAGCGTTCTTTCTCATACGGGTGATTCACTGAGCCTTGACCTGATTGATTGGCCTGGGCTTTCATCAACAGGAAGTTGGGACTTTATCAGCCCAATGCCTTCCTAGCCATGGGAAAAACATAACCATAGATTTCCTAGCCCTACAACCCATTTTCGGTTTCAGTGGTTCAAGCGATTATAGGCCTTTGCCATGTCTAAGTTGAATCAGTCTCTCTGTCTCCTTTTTCAATTGGGAGAGATGCCTGAGTGGACAGATTCTTTAAACTTGAGTGAAGATTTGGGAGAAAGTGATTTCCCTGAGCTTGCAAGTTTGCATGAATGAAGCTTCTAGAACTGTGTTGACTAAATCTCTTTGTCCATCGAATCTTGATTTGTTGTAAACAGACGATATTATCAATTGACCAGGTGGAAGCGGCAAATCACTTCTACCGAATTCCCCAACAACAGTTTAGCTTAGTAGCTTAACTCTTTCTACTCGTGTGGCGCTGCTGGATGCTTTTGATCAAACTCTAAAACGAGCTAGTTCAGATAGGAACAGGAAATGACTACGGCTTGGACTAATCCGATCTAGTCAACTGATGCAAATAGGGCTTGCAACAACCACAAATTGGAGTGATAACCATTCAACACTACAAGCACTTCTAGCCAACCAAATACTTCACAAATATCACCACAATATAGCACTCAACAAGCTTAATCTTCACAACAACACAACTCCAAATTTCGGACACAATCAAGTAAAAATGAGGTCAAGTTAACAAGAACTTACGAAGAATACATGGTGCCAATGTTGCCTTCAAGCATAAAGGATTACTCCACCAACTTGAAGCTTTAAACATAAAAGACTAGGTCTATCAACTTGAAGGCTTCGATCACCAATCCCTTTGCTAGGAAAGGATAAAGGAGATAAACATGAGAGGACTCTCTCAAAAAACACAAAGTGTGTAATTTCTTAATTCATTGTATAATGTATGTTCATTACATGAAGAATGGTCTTATACAAGAAGCCTTACAAAATAACAAGGATGGACAATCTTGTCTCTGAACCATCCCTTACAAGTTACGAGAAATAAGGGCAAAAATTGAAATTTAGATAGTTTCCATTGCGGCAGTAGCAATTTTATGCCGCAGCGCTGAGCTACTGACTTGGTATCTGACTATAGCTACGAAGGGGTGCCGCGGCAATAGACTCCCAGCGCCGAGGCGGAAAAGAAGCTTACAACAATTCGTGAAGTCAAAGACTTACTGCTGCGACGTTGGCTGTTTTGTGCCACAGCGGTGAGCTACTGACTTGTGCGAATTTTACAAAAATTTGACTAAGTAAAATTTTACAAGTCTTAAGCCTAAGGCTACACAAAGCAATTACATGAATAATTAAAGACAAAAACAACATAAAATCAACATGAAACACAATCTTTTGAGAGGCTATATAATCTAACTAATTAAGTTCGAGTTGGATTACATTGCATCCTAAGATTGAGTTAGAACTTAGGTACTCAATTTGGATTTTAAAGAGTGGTTTGACTTGGCTTGAACTTGAAACATCTTGAACTTGTGGAAAGGCTAGTGGAAACGGATCATCAACTCATCTATTTAGTGATTGCCCAAGACCGAAGCCCTCAAAGCTCGGGTGAGATCCTAGTCAGTCCAGTTAGTGAGGGGAATTCAAGTGAAGAAAGTACTATTGGCCCTCATTTGACTAGTTTTTGTTATATTCTCCATGTGAGTTAGTATAGGCCTCGATCAGTCGCCAGAAATCTTCAAAAAGCTTGTGAACCCAGACCTGAAGGTCTTTTCCTATTACTCTGGTTTTCAAAAAAATCATATGCTGCCCTTAATGCCTTATCAATGGAAAGGTCTTCAATAAGGACGAAGCTCGTATTTTAGGTGGAAGCTTGCGGAGAAGTTGAGCTTAGACCCTAAGAGTTTGAACACTTCTGTCCAAAACCTCCAAGTGAACCTAGGGTCCCTATCACTGATGAAGCTTCGTAATTGGAAGGTAAAACGAGGGAGATGATGTTCCACCGCCTCGCTGCTAACAATTGTTTTGGATCGTTTTAAGGGTGGTTGTTTTAGATGCAATACCTCTCTCTCAATAGCAAACTGGGTGATTATATAAGAACTCGCCTACTTCATCCTACAAAATATTCCTACTTGGAGGGTGAGTGACTCAACTGACTGGTTCGAATAAGAAAAGAAAGAAAAAGATATCATGATCTAAGTCTATTATTCCTTGCATCATAGGTGTTACAGTGTCCTGAAAAAAAAAATGGAGAAGGATTTCGTTGGATGAAGTTCTACAGGAGCAAAAGTAAAAAAGAAATAGAAATTGCATGGCAAAATTGCCTGAATCAATAGTCAGTCTTCGACTTAAATGAACATATTGTGTTTAAATAAAGAGAGAGCCAGACGCCAACAACTTAGGACTTGTTAGGACAGATAAATATTGATTCCCAAAACGCCATCCTCAACAGGAGATGTTAGATTCGGTTCAGGCGGAACAACAAAAAAGAGTTGCATCAGTAAAGACAAAGACTCATCACGCTTTCTTCTTAAAGTCCGTCCTACTCCAAGTGCTTTCCTTTCCTGCATTCCTTCATTAAAGATAGGATTGTAGTAGCCAAGGATGAGTTCGATCCATTAGGTTCTTCGATTTGTTCCTATAAGAAACGAGAAACAAAAAAATAGATTTGTCCAATCCGTCAGTATGTTTTTTTTTTATTTAAAGGTGAGGGGAGAAGTAAGGGCTAGTGGATTAATCTGTAAGGCCACCTAGAAAGTTCCCAATTTCTATTAATCTATTTTAATAAAATCATATAAAATTTTGATAATATGATATCATTAAATATAATTATTTAAAATTTTAATGTTAATCATTAGAGTGAATACGATAGATAATTAAAATTTTAAATAAAAAATGTATTACAAAATAAACAACTCAATAAATTACAGTATAACATGAATTTTTTTTTTAATAAATACAACATCTAGCAAAAGAAACTTAGTTAATAAAATCTTCATGTTATGAAGAAATTTTATTATTAAGAAGTGATAGAATAGATTTTACCTTTCAGAATACATATTTTATATATAATGAAAATTAAAAATGATAACTGTATATAAAAAATAATATACAATTTAAGTGGTGTAATGACAATACACCCCCTAAGGTTTGAAAAAAATATAAAGAACCACATGTGGTTTTAGCAAAAACATTGAACCCCATGACTAACATTTTAAGTTGCTTAATTAAACTAATCATGGTCTATTGATATATTTACCCTTAATATATTTTATAATAGATTTTTAAAAATAAAATTGGAATAAAAACAATAACTTTAACAAAAAAAATATTGTAAAAATCAAATAACAATTTTATCCATTAATAAAATAAGAGATTAAGTGTCCGTTTGGTTTGAGCTCCAGAATTGGATGGAATCGGGATCAGAATAATTATCCATTCCTCATGTTTTGATTAGAGGTCTAAAATCGGAATAAATATCAGTTTTTCAAATCACTCTTATACAAAAATGTATAAAATAAATAATAATAATAAGCAATATATATCATTATTAGCATTATATATATATGGGTCAGGCTATTGTGACTTAATTTTTTTGACTTAATTTCAAATACTATTTGATAACCATTGATTTACTATAATCTATGGATGAAAAATAGTAGTTAAAAAGCAGTTTTTTTAATGCCACCTCAGCAACTCTTTCCACCATTGGATTAAAAAAATCAATGGCTATCAAATAGTGTTTGAAATTAAGTCAAAAAAATTAAGTCACAATAGCCTGACCCTATATATATATATATATCCTCAACTTGAAGTACCCAAATTCCTATCTATTGATTATTTTTATTTTTTCAGGACTTTTATCAAACATATTAACTACAAATCCAAATAATAGGATAACAAAAATTAAATTATAAATATGCTCTAGAGCTAGAAATTAATTAAAGAAAAAATAAATTCAAGACAACCCAAATAAGAAGACAATAATATAAAACAAATAAATCAAATACAAAAGGGATTATTCAAAATAAATAACAATGACATGAAATTCTTGTCATCATTCAATTGAAAAACAAATATATTATAAAGAAATATTGATTGTATAGATATGGATATATTGATCTAAACCAAAAAAATAAAATAAAACAGATAATAAAAGAAAATATAATCAAGAAGAAGGGATTATAATGAAAATACTGGTATTTGATACGAAAATTGTGATAAAGATGGAAGAGATTTTACCCTGACATAGTGGCGTGAGTTTTTTTTTCTTAAGATATTTTTTTAAGATATAAAATATCGTATTTTTTATTTTGATTCAAATCAAAATCAAAACAGATTAATGGGAGGTAAGAGGAAATGACTAATTCCTTTTGCTGGGGTAATGAGATTCTCATTTCAGAGTTTATTTTTTCTAACCAAATAGCAGAAATAGGAATACTTCATTTCTATTACGATTCCTGGGTACAATTTTACCGAACCAAACACCCCCTAAAATAAAACCATTAATGAAATAAATAAAAAATAATAATAAATTAAGTAATCAAAATATAAATAAAACAAATATAACATAATATAATCATAGATAGTTGTCATCATAGTTAAAGATCTACAATAACCACAATAAAATAACACAATCCATCTATTTTTTTAAGAATGAGAGATATTTTGATGCAACTTTATATAATTTTGGCTTAAAATGTGTCTTCCTATAGTTAACTTCTAATTATTACTAGATTTGTTCATTTTTGTACTTTCTATTTTTCCATTACTATTGCTCAAAATCGCAAGTGTAGGGATCACTACAAGTATTATGATTGAAAAATCGAGTTATCCTTTCAACGAAACCCAAGTAAGTTGGCTACTAAAGTAAACTACACTTTATACTATTTAGATGAGATAATATCAAATAGTATCCTTGTGTTTTAGCTTAATCTCAAGCAAAAAGTAAGTTTATTATTTTCATCAACTAAACCCCTAAGATTCGTTTTTTTTAATCAACTGTTAATTTTAACCCTTAAAAATATATATTTGCCCCTATTGAAATTTTTTTCCTTAATTTTAAAAAATTTTAAAAAATGAAAATCCAAAAAATAGAAATTTGTTTATTATGAGAGTATAATTTATTTATTTTTTATTTATTCTTTTTTTGTGTTAAAATTAAGGAAATAAATTTTAGTAAGGGCAAATATGTATTTTTTGGTATCAAAATTAATAGTTGATTAAAAAAAGTAAAACCTCATGAGTCTAGTTGATGAAAATGGTAAACTTGCTTTCTACTTGATATTAAGCCAAAACACAAGGGTACTATTTAATATTATCCCTTATTTATACTATAGAAATTTAATGGATTATTAACTACTTCTTTAAACTAAAAGAACAATAAAATATTAAAACTAACAATTAACAAAGAATTGATAAAAATATAGATGAGAAGGATGTTAGAGCGATGATTTCATCGTAACCCATCTGAATTGTTCCCTAATTACGATTTAATTGAACTCTATGTCTAATTAATCTAAAAACAATAATCCATAATGCTATCTACAAGCCCTTCTTAAGTACTAATAGATTTAGTTTGCTTCATAAAGATGTTTTTATTGGTTTTAGGTTCCTGAAGGTTATTGAATTGGATTTGAGAGGATGATTTGGTTCTCTAGGAAGGATTTACAAAATACTATCTCGAAAACAAATTAAATAAATTAGGGTTTATGTTGGGAGAGAAAAATGTTGATTATTGAAATATATTATTTTTCTTGAGGTGCCCCCAGCCTTTTCAAACCTATGGAATGCCTAATCGTTAATTTTCATTTCCTTTTCATGCTAAAGTTTACTAAGAGAGTGTATTCAGTTAATGCTTTAAAAAAGTTTTAAAGACTTTTCATAAGTAAATGACTTTTATAGATTCATAAATTTTTAATAACTTTTATAGACTTTTCATAATTATGAAAGACTTTCATAGATATTTGTAGCCTTTTATTGAGAGATTGATAAACATTTATAGACAATGATAGACTTTTTTAATAAGAGATTGATTAACTTTTATAGACTTTAAATAATATAACATATATTTCATAAATAAATAAATAAATTTATAAATCATCCCAATTAGATAAATAGATAACTGAAATACTAATTTTTTTAATATTTCAATATTCATCAACGTCTTTGGTAACAACAAGTCTCTACTATTCATTATTATTAATATGTCTAATATCATTCCACATATCAATAGTTATAGTAGCCCTCCATTTATTAGCATTCTCTCTTTACTGTTATTGAGTCTAAAAAATTAAATAAAATCGTCTTTTTGAGTATCTATTATTGATGTAGGTGATGAAGCTGCATGATCTTCTTCAATTAGAAATTCATCTCAACGACATTCCTTAAGAAAAAAGTTGTGTAATCCTGCACAAGTTAATACTAACTCTGCTTACGTATTATATGAAAATGGAGAAGCAGTTTTGAAAATTGTAAATCGTGACTTAAATATACCAAAGATCCTCTCAATTACACTCCGTAAGGAAGCATGACAAAGACTGAAGAACTTATTTAGGTTTTCAAGCTCACGACCTTGACTAGCAAAATCTTGAAGATGATAGCGGACATCTTAAAAGAGCTAAGAATTGGCGTCGATTTAGAAATATACAATCTACTAAAAAATATTTACCTTAATATACAATACTTTTATAAAATTATTAAAAATTGTCTAACATGTATAATTAGGAAAAATATATTAAAAAAGAAACCATACCTTGTGGCACTTTAAGTCCATTTGTCCTTGATAAAGCATCACTTAAGACTTTTGAATCATGGGTATATCCCTCCCAACTACTAAGCACATACATGAAATACTCCAAGATTTTTATAAACTTTTTAAATATCTTTAAAAATCTATATTGAATACCTTATAACTTTTATAGAGTATTTAAAAATTTATAAAAATTTTAATTGAATGCACCCAAATTTTTTAATTATATAAAAATCTGTTGAGGGTATGGCTCATATGTCATGCATCTGTGGAAGGTGACTAGTTACAGTATTGTGAGGGTAGTTTAGGAAATAGGGTATATTATATATACTTATTAATGTAACCCTAATTATCATATAGTGAATACTTTGCCGTCATAGTGGACGTAGGCTCATAGCTGAACCACTTTAATTCATGTGTTCTTCTCTCTTTTCTCTTTTGATTTTCGTTTATTGCACAATAACTGGTATTAGAGCAAGGTTCATCTTCTGTGAAATTTGATGTTAGGGTTTTTGATGGAACTGAAAATTATTCATTATGGCAGAGGAGGGTGAAGGATCTATTAGTGCAACAGGGAATGGTGAAGGCGTTAAGAAAGAAGCCGAAAAACATGTCTGAAGTAGATTGGAATGAATTGGAGGCGAAGACAATATCCATGATTCAGCTTTGCTTGGCAAATGAGGTGATGGTTTATGTCACAGATGAGAAATCACCCGCGGCAGTTTGGTTGAAACTGGAGAGTCATTACATGTCAAAGTCATTCTCGAACAAGCTGTATCTGAAGCAGGAGTTATACGGGCTTAAGATGGCAGAGGGTTCGGATCTAAGACCACATAAACACATTCAAATAGGCTATCAGTGATTTGAAACGTGTAGATGTGAAGTTTGAGGAAGAGGATCAGGTGCAGATGCTATTACGCTCCTTACCGGATTCATACGAAAATCTGACAACAATTTTGACTTAGGGAAAGGAGTCATTGGAGTTGGAAGAGATCACAGGAGCCTTGTTGTCTTTTAGCCTAAGGAATAAGTCAAATGAATATAGTTATAATATAGAAGGGCTTATGGTCAAGGGTGGTAAGGATAAGTGGAAGAATGGCGGGCAGAGTAAGGATTCTCAGTCAAAACAGAAAAAGAAGAAAAAACCGCTATGTTTCAAATGTGGCAAGGAAGGTCACTTCAATAAGATTGTCCTGAGTAGGAGAAGATTGGAAGTGATGGCAGAAAAACTGGGCAAAATTCGATGAATGTGGTGGAGGATGACTTGGATTCTGGAGATGGTGACTTACTGACAGTTTCATTGGGTTCAGATCACTTGGCAGATTCGTGGGTACTTGACTTGACATGTTCATATCACATGACACCTCACAAAGATTGGTTTGACACATACAGGTTGAGTAAGTTTGGTTTTATTCTTATGGGTAATGATTCCTGTAGACTGGTTGGATTAGAAACTGTTAAAGTTAAAATGTTTGATAGGGTTGTTAGAACATTGACTAATGTTAGGCATATACCGGAGTTGAGGAAGAATTTGATTTCATTAGGTGCTCTAGATACTCATGGCTGTAGCTATATATCTGAAGGTGGGGTGATGAAACTAATGAAGGGATCTATGATGATGATGAAAGGGCAGAAGTTATCTAGGAATATTTATAGGCTAGGCACTACCATTGTAGGTGGAGTAGCTAATGTAGAGTAAAATTCAGATAGTACCGTTTTGTGGCATATGAGGTTGGGTCATATAGGTGAATGTGGCATGATGGAGCTCCATAAGAGAAATCTGTTGAAAAGGGTAAAATCATAAAGGCTTGATTTCTGTAAAATTTATGTTCTGGGAAAATAACATAAGGTGCAGTTCAAGAAAGGCACACACAAGACAGAGGGTATATCGGATTATGTACATTTGAATGTTTGGGGACCAATTAGGGGAGCATTAGAAGGTGGACATGTCTATTTTATGACTTTTATCGATGATTTTTCAAGGAAGGCTTGGGTGTACTTCATGCGGCATAAGTCAGAAACTTTTAAGAAGTTTAAATTATGGAAAGCTGAGGTGAAAATCAAACGGGTAGAAAAATCAAGTGTCTGAGATCAGACAATGCTGGATTTACTAAAAACTTCTGGGCAGACGTAGTGAGTATGACAAGCTTCTTGATTAACAAATCACTACGAGAAGCACTAGATGGGAAGGGTGTAGAAGAGGTGTGGACAGGTAAAATAGTTGATTATTCTGATTTAAGAATATTTAGGTGTCCTGCCTATATGCATGTTTCTGGTGATGATAGATCAAAGTTGGACCCAAAATCCAAGCAGTTTCTTTTTCTTGGGTTTGCAAAAAGAGTGAAAGGTTATAAACTTTAGGATCCTATTGCAAAGAAGGTGGTAATGAGTAGAGATGTGATTTTTTATGAAAAATTTATGTTAGAGAGTACTCGGGAAGACAAGAAGCAGAAGCCAACAGATTGCAATGAAAACAGAATAATTTAATGTGAGTTAGAGAAAGCAGCTGAGGAGATGAACAATCAGAATACAGAAGCTTTTAGCTTAGATGATTAGCAGTATCAGGATACAATTACAGGGAGACCTAGACCCACTATTAAACCACCAGTGAGGTATGGTTTTAAAGATTTAGTCACTTTTTAACAGTAGCAGAGACCCTACTATTTTTCAATAGGCTTTAGGGAGTCAGGAAAAAGATAAATGGTTGGGTGCTATGCTGGAGGAAAATGAATCTTTGGATAAAAATCAAACTTGGGATTTGGTGGAGCTTCCGGAGGAGAAACGGGTAATAGGGTATAAGTGGGTCTACAAGAAAAAGGAAGGAGATAGGTTTAACGCTAGGTTACTAGCAAAGAGGTATTCACAGAAAAAGATAGTAGATTATGATGAGATCTTCTCTTCAGTTGTCAGACATACTTCTATCAGATGTGTGTTGAGTCTTATAGCTTATTCAGATATGGAGTTGGAACAGATAGATGTAAAGACAGCTTTTCTTCATGGTAATTTGGAGGAAGATATTTACATCTAGCACTTAGAGGGGTTTGTTCAACCAGGTAAAGGATAGTTGGTTTATAAACTGAAGAAGTCTCTTTATGGGCCGAAATAATCCCCAAGCTAATAGTATAATCGGTTCGATTCCTACATGATCCAGATTGGCTACACAAGGTGTGAGTATTATTGTTGCGTTTATGTTAAAAGCCATGATGATGGTTCTCTTATTTTCTTGTTATTATATGTGGATGACATGTTGATTGCTGCTAAGAGTATGGTAGAAGTAACAAGTTAAAGACTTTGTTGAGTAGAAAGTTTGACATGAAGAATTTGGGTATTGCCAAGAAGATTCTTAGGATGGAAATTTGCAGGGATAGGAAATCTCGGAGATTGTAGTTGTCTTAAAAGACCTATGTTCAAAAGGTAATAGAGAACTTTAGCATATCTAAGGCTAAAGTTGTGAATACACCACTTGTAAATCATTTTAGATTGTCTACCAGTCAGTGCCCATGTACAAAAGAAGAGATTGAAGACATGTCAAAGGTACCATATGTTAATGCGGTAGGGTGTTTGATGTATGCTATGGTCTGCACTAAGCCAGATTTAGCACATACATTTAGCGTGATGAGTAAGTATATGGCTAATCTTGGAAGACAGCATTGAGATGCATTCAAGTGGACTTTTAGATACTTGAAGGGTACCATGGACTATGGTATCATGTTTAGTAGACAAGAAAATGAACTTTCAGTTGAGGGATATGTTGATTCAGACTATGCTGGGGACTTTGAAAACATGAGGTCTACTATGGGTTATATTTTCACATTTACAGGAGGACCTATTTGTTGAAAGTCTAGGTTACAGTCTTTAGTTGCATTTTAACAACTGAAGCAGAGTACATGACAGCTGTTGAAGCTGCTAAGGAAGCATTATAGTTGATAGGTCTAATTTAAGAATTGGGAGTTCAACAAGAGGGAGTCAAGCTGTATTGTGACAGTTAGAGTGCCAGCCATTTGGCAAAGAATCTGGTATAGCATGCGAGAACCAAGCATATAGATGTGAGGTTTCAGAAGATCAGAGAGTTGGTTAACTCAGGTGACTTGAAGCTTCAGAAGGTTTACACTTCTGAGAATGCAGCTGACATGTTGATAAAAGTCATCACTGTTGATAAGTTCAAGCATTGCTTGGACTTGATCAATGTCTCCAAGTGCTAAAAATAAGGCATTCCCAACTTATATGTTTCAGGTGGAGCTCAAGGTTATTATCTCCTAAAAGGTCATATTCGCCAAGGTGGAGATTATTGAGGGTATGGTTTATATGTTATACATCTGTAGAAAGTGACTAGTTGTTGAAGTAGCGCGATAACAACTAGCATTTCAACTTAACGTGTTTGGGCATTAGAGACATATAATGGGTTGGGAGTGCGGGGGCTTGGCCCCTGCAGTATAGTATAATATTATAAGGGTAGTTTGAAAAATAGAGTATATTATATATACTTATTGATGTAACCCTAATTATCATATAATACTTTGTCATCATAGTGAACGTAGACTCATAGGAGAACCATTTTAATTCGTGTGTTCTTCTCTCTTTTCACATTATGATTTCTGTTTATTGTATAACAAAATTTTTAAAAATCTATAAAACTCTTAATTAAATATACTCCGGTATAGGTCTTTTAATATTAAATAAAAAAATATATATATTAGTTGATTATATATATATATATATATATATATAAAGAAACAATGAATCGGCGACAAAAATAAAACTCTTCGCATCCTTCACTGCAGCCGCCACACCACTCCGTCACCTTAGACATCAGTGGCTCACAGCCACCATGATTCAAATTATTTTTGAAGACCTACGAGCCCTAACAAGTTTTATCACCAAAAAACCACCACAAGCAACAAACTACTCTTAAGCTTACACCATTGCACCGTGCACCCACCACAGCATTTTTTCTGATTAATACCATGCCAAACTATTGTTGCTCTTACGTTGTCAACCACGATCGATTTATGGGTCACTCTCTCTCTTTCTAACTCTGTGGCTTTTCTTTGGGCGGTGAAGGAAGAAGACTACGAAGGAAAGAGTTTGTTCGATGAACTTCTAGATCATCCGCTTATGTTATCTCAAAAGCAAATGGAGTGGAGTCAATAAAAGGAAAAGCTATTAAATCTTGTTTCAGAAGGGCTACTAAACTGTAAAGAAGGGAGCAATTATGGATCCACAATCTTACGTTCCCAGATTGTGAGAATATAAATTCAACAATTTGGGTTTTAATGAGGACTACCATCGTTGAAGAAGACGCCGAAAGAAGAAGACAAATCAAAGAAGAAAAAGAAAATTTTCATTATATATTTTTTTATTAAATTTATTTTTAATAATTTTTTTATGTGGCCGTTGCACGTTTCATTACTCGATGCTCAACAACTTTTAGTGGAGGAATTTTTTAATTTTTAATTATTAATGAGACAAAATGTCTATAATACCCTTAGAGACGTTAACTTTAACAGTGCGCTCAACAGTTGGGGGTTTAATCTAGTTTTGAAAAAGCTGGAGGCTCCTTGATTTTTCACCAAATATAAGTCTTTAATAATAGATTACTAAGTATTTTAGTCATAAAATTTATTTTTAAGCTAGAGTGTAGTTGCACTCTTTTTATTGCCAATAGCCTCTGCCTTGTCCTAATTTTTTTTTTTTTTTTCATTTTGGTCTCATTCTTAAGCCCTAAGTTATGTCCATTTTATTTTTATAAAAAAAAAATCATCATTTAACCTATTTGTTGTCTACATATGTATTTTGACATTATGTTACTATAAATAGATTTTATTCACTTTCTCAAAGTTTTAGCCTAATTATTGAATTAATGATTAATCATAAAAAACAATCAAATTTAAGGGGTTGAGTTGAAAGGTCAAAAATTTTATTTGATTGTTTAGTTAAAATTTTTAGCTCGTTGATGTTGGTGTGTCGACCCCTTGACTAATATAGACCAGCATTGACCGATTGACAACTTTGACTAGACAATCACTTGATTATTTTCAGTACCCCTAAGTTTATAATTTTCACAAATCCCCTGGTATAAATAAACTCATTTAGAAAGCATATAAAAACGCAGAGTTTTTCATTTTTAAAAACAAAATTTTTTAAAAAAATTATGAAATATTTATAAGAATATTAAAGAATAAATACTTTGCACATCCTCATAGGAAAATTTTGATAAATTCTTGAATTTAATTGAGTTTGATTTAATTTAATAAATAAAAATTAAGGAAGGTGGATTAAATTATGAGTAATTATCATTGACCACCCCTACCTTTTTTTTTTCACTCATATAGGACGTTTACGTTTTTTCTCTTCTCTCATCCTTAAGTTTTGAAAAAATTTCTTCTGAAGTCTCCCAATTAAAAATTCTGTTAGTTAACATCTATTAATCTCCATATTTCAATAAATTTACCATTTTATCTTTACTAACACATAAAAAATAACTAATTTTTCAAAGACAATATTACGTTAAATGATCAAATTACCTTTGAAATAAATACTATTATGTGTTAATATTGTCCATGAAAAAGTAATTTTAATATGTGTTAAGGTAATTTGATAATTTAATTTAAAATTATCTTTTAGAAATTATGTCATTTTTTTATATATGTTAGTAAGGATAAAATAAAAAATTTATTAAAATATAGAGGTTAATAGATATTAACTAACATAATTTTTAACTTGAGAACTTAAGAAAGATTTTTTTAAAACTTAAGGATGAGAGAAAAGAAAAAGGGTAAAGATTCAATATGAGTATAAAGGAGGAAAAGGTATGAGTGGTCAATGATAATTGATCGTTAAATTATCTTAAAAAGATTAAATTAAAACAAAATTAATACCCAACAAATAACAATAAAATTCCACGTCATCACCAGGCCCCACGCATGCACTTCTCCACTCAGTCTTCAGTTTAACATAAACTACCAGCACTCTATGAGCCAACTATCATCCTCACCATGGCTCCGGAAGCTTCCGTAGACCGGAGAAACCAGGCGCAGCCGTCGACGGCGAACGGCTCCGTCGTTTTGCCACCGCCTAAAAGCCTAGCTGCGCACCGTCTGAGACTCAACCCGACCACTGACCACAATCCAGACAACTACGAGGACCTCCAATTGGAGTTCAGTCCTCTCCTCTTTAGCTCGCTTGAACCATACTTGCCTCCTACTCTGCTCAACATGTCACGTGACTTCAAGCTCCAGTACATGCGTGATATTCTGCTCAGATACTCGCCTGACGGGGAAAGGACTCGCGTAAGAATCCTAATTGCATTTTGTATTCGTTCATGACTCTTGTCTGTTGTTTGAATTTTATGCCTCAGTGTTAGAAATTTCGTGTTATGTTGCGTGCGGTTTGTTCGGGAAATGGAAATGTGCTTTCAATAAGGTTTTCATTAGTTAGGGTTTGTTTGGTTGCCGAAAAAATGTGTAGAAAGAACATTTTGAGATATTTGGATCTTGCACAATGAAGTTTGGTGTTTCTTCATGTTTTGGCAACATCTGATAACATTAGTCGCGTTCGTTTTAGTCGGGGAGAATTGATTCCCTAGGAAATTGTAGAGATTTTTAGTGTTTTAGGGATGTTTACTTCATATATTTCCTATTCGAAGTAGGATTTTCCCATGTCCTAGCTATCGAAATTTTAAAGCCTGTTATGAATTAATTGTTGGAACAATGAAGATTTCCACTTTCTACCATATTTTTTTTTCCCACTCCTCAATAAATTTCTCCCCTTTCTCTTGGTTCTTTTGAGTGCTTGTTCCACGCCAATGTGCAGTAAGAAGAGTTTGAAGTTTTTGGATCATGCATTTTGGTGCAAGTAGACTATCGGCGGGTTTAATACGAAAATGATAACATTTATTTTGGCATTCCCCAATAGGTTATGACTTATAAGACTATATGAAGAATTCCTGAATGTGGAACGTTTCACTTCGTGTCAGTTTTGGTATCGTGCGAGGTGAAGAATGTTAGCTGAAGGATAGTTGAGGATGAAATATGTTTATGTGAGAATTACAGGAGAAAGTTTTTTCTTGTGATTTAAATGATTTTTATTGCAGCTCTCATTATTCTAGCATGTCATTTGACAATATTTCAAATTTTCTTTAATAGTATGTGAAATTGGTGTACCTTTTAGTGAACTTATGGTGTCTTTTTTTGCTTGACCAAACTGTTGTTAATTATTATTTTTTCTTTGAGTAGGTTCGGAAGCATAGAGAATATAGGCAGAAGATCATATCAAACTATCGGGTACGTTTACATGAATGTTTGTCTCAAGATTTTAAATAGAGCGGTGTTTTAATATGTATTAGAGAGAATTCTATATTTGTTGTTGGATTTGAAATATCGATAATTAAACTTTTTAGGTTTCATCGCTAAAAGGTTGAGGTGTCTCTTTTATTTGGTATATTTAACTTTTTGTAGGATGAGATGTTGATGCCTAATGAACTGCAGAATCTTTTTTTTTTCCCCCGAAATCTGCATACAAGTGTAAATTGCCTATTCAAGCTTCCTTTTATTTTTTCTTTCAAGGCTTTCTTCAATATCTCTGATCTAAATCCAATATGTCTTGGCCTCAAATGTAGTTACCCTTAAATGACACCAAAAACGCTTTAAGGACAGCCCTCTGTCTTATATGGTGATCCTTTTTCAATTATAACTTTTGACTTTGATCATTGATTGATATGATTCTTGATTCACTAGAGCTAAACAAATAGAACTACAAAAATGACTCTTAATATTTGTTGGCTAAATTGAACATTTTGATTGCCAAAATTGCATATGAAGTTGACACAAGAAATTTGTCTTAAAGCTGGATGCACCAAAACCAAGTTAAGAAACTTCCCTATTCCCTTTCCTTGATGTGAGTGGGCGCAAAAGCTTGTGAAATCTAGGTTTCATGGAAGGAGCTTTCTTTGGCTTCAAACCTAGCCTTTCTTTAGGCATCTTATTGGGCTAGATAAGGGACTTCTTCAGCCCAGAGGTTCCTAGCTCTTAAAAGTTAAGCCTATATAACCCAATTTCTCATATTAGATATGAGCTAAGTTATTATCTTGGCCCTTGAGTTGCCTGACAATGCTCTACTTGTCAATGATAGTTACATGAAGCTTTCTTTAAACGCTTGGTTCAAGGACCAATTGTGAAATATACACAAGTCCCTCTTTAGTTATATCCATAATTAGAACTCTGTGTATTTAGTAATGTCAAACCTCTTTAATTATATATTTAAAGCTTGGGTATCCATACTACTCTTTTGATCATGTAAAGTAGTACAAATAAATATCGTTTATCTAACAATAAAATGTTTAGATCACTATGGGTATAAGTTAAATAACCAAATCCTATAGTATGCTTCAAAGGGTGTATTTAGTAAAGATTCCATCTTGTATATACGTTACTAATTTGGATTACCAACCAATCAAGTTTTTGATCACTGATCAGTCTTCTGTGTAGATTACTCAGAAAGCCTAAAACATAAGCGTAAGTCAACCATGCTTTTAAGGTTAAGAACTAGTGTGCATAGCAAAGTTTATGATGTTTTGGATTATTTGACATTACTTATATCGTTATCGAAACCTTAAGTGAGATCATGACTGGCTAACTAAGTATCCTAGCATGTTTACTTAAACTCCCACTTTAGTTCCAAGTCAAACACTTTGCTTAACCAAAATAAGTCATACTATAGCTTTATTACTTTCTATTGACTGTCCAACTATAAGTGTATTTATGAATTAGGTCCTCCACATATGCATCTCATGTATATATCTAAATCATATACGATATAATTGACAATTCCTTTAGGCTCATTTAGAACATGAATTACATAAAATGAAGTAAATAAAACTAATTTTATTGATGATCAGAAAGTGTCCACACAACAAAATAACATGCTTTCTAGGGCTTCTATCCTAACACTTTTCTATTTAAATTGTCCCTCTCTCTATGCAGCCTCTTTACAGGGAGTTGTATACCATGCATGCTGTAAAGTTCTTTGTCCCCTCTTTTCTTAAAGCAATTAATGATAATACAGTGGAGAGTTTTAGAAATATTATGGCCGAACCTACTCCAGGAATTTATACATTTGAAATGCTGCAGCCACACTTCTGTGAAATGTTGTTAGCTGAGGTATCATTTCTTTCTCCTTTGGAATGTAATTTTTTTTTATTTTTTATTTTTTGTATTTTAGTTAAGTATTGTCTTATTGGGCTTTGATTGCTTAGGTTGAAAATTTTGAAAAATGGGTCCATGAGACAAAATTCAAAATCATGCGACCAAACACAATGAACAAATTTGGTGCTGTTCTTGATGACTTCGGCCTAGAAACCATGCTTGACAAGTTGATGAATGACTTTATACGTCCTATGTCCAAAGGTAACATATTACTATTCATTTTGAGATGGTGACAATACATTAAAACACAGGATGGAGTACTCTCATTTTTGTGCCTCTGATATGCTACGTAGTACTCTTTCCTGAAGTTGGTGGATCAACACTGGATTCTCATCATGGTTTTGTTGTTGAATATGGAACAGATAGGGATGTTGAACTTGGTAGGTGCCTTGCTTCACTTCTTTTGCCACTGTTTTTTGTGTGTTATAAGATTGTTAATTTTTTTTCTCCTGCTCTGCTAATTATATTCCAGAAGAAGATTACTTAAAAACTGGAAGAAGTTAATCAAGAGATAACCTTTTCTCTTATTGTTTGCCTTTATTCATCTTTCCAAGGAGATTGGACGAAAAAGAAATATCTTATGATTTTTTACTTCTGTAATCCAGGATCTTCATTTCAAATTCTTTTGATCAGGTAAAGAAAAGACATATGCCATGAAATTTTACTTTTTATAATCATCATCCATTTTCTGGTTTAGCCCTATTTGGTGTTCTTTTATCTTATATGCTTTATTTCATTGCCCATTTGACTATTAATGAAAAGTTTTATTGTGTGATATTTATTATGCCTGTTCTATTATCTTTTCTTAGCTCCTTCAATTTCTTTATTTTTTTATTTTTTATTTTTTTGTCTGTCTTTTATCTTAAAATCTGGGTATTATTCTTGTACCTTGGTGAACTAGTATGAAATCTCAATAGTTTTGTCCTTTTAGGTTTCCATGTGGATGACTCAGAAGTGACTTTAAATGTTTGCTTGGGCAAGGAATTCACTGGTGGAGAGTTGTTCTTCCGAGGTGTACGATGTGATAAACATGTGAATTCAGAAACCCAATCAGATGTATGTTAAACTAACAGTTCCTTTCGACTGTAGTGGGACATTTTTTCTTTTCATTTTTGGTTTGAGTATCTTTTACTGGCCTTATGATAATTTGTAAGTGATAATTCTTCTTTTCTCGGTCCTGCACTTCTAGGGTATGGGTATCTGTCAACTGTTTAACTAATAATATTTTGATTTGCAATCTAGTTCATGGCCACGTCTTATCTTAACTGAGATCATTAAGAACATATAGATGAACTAATGAAACCACAAGTGTCAAGTTTTTCCTCTGATTTTCCATGATGTCATTCTATAGAATTGATATTACCATGTATCCAGTAATTAAACAAATCTGTTTAGCCAATTTTTGCATCTCGTCTAAGTAACAATACATCTTTTTCCCTGTGGTAAATTACAGGAAATTTTAGATTATTCCCATGAACCGGGACGTGCAGTTCTTCATCGTGGTCGCCATCGTCATGGTGCTAGAGCCACAACATCTGGTGGTCGGGTCAACTTAATATTATGGTGCAGAAGGTATCTTTTCCTCACATTTCCACCTCCTTTTAAAGTGCAAAGATCTAGCCTTTGGTCTTTCAAGGTTTTCAAGATGTCAGTTCCTCTTGATGATAATACCTGGTTCAATACAGCTGCTGATATATGGAATTGCACCAGGCAATAGTGATAAGAAAGTTAATAGAATATTCTAGAAAGAATAACAAAGAGGTTAATATTTATATTTTTGGTTTAATTGGGGCTTTAGGAATTCGAAAGTGCTTTATGATTTAAGTGGAGTGTAAAAACTCAATTTTCTTTGGTTTCACATGCTTGTACAAGGATTTAGCTGCACTATTCTACACAAATTTATGTTTTTTCTTGCTGAGGGGCTTGTGAAAAGCAACTGTCTGGTATGTTTGTCCGGTAGGAAAGTGAAAGCACGTTTTTGTTTGATGCTGAGATTATGCTTATGAAATATGAAGTGGGTCATTGTGCTATAGATGTGCTGATAATTTGTTCAATAATTATGAAGATAGAAAAAATTTACAAACATATATGTAAGTGGCACATAAATGTGATAGTATATTGTCAAATCTATGAAGCTCTTACTTTGTGCTGTTGAAAAGGACTAGGAATGTGATGGAACCAGCAGTTGATTCCTTAACAAATATTCCTCACAAACAGAAAAATAAAAACAGCCACTGGTTTGGAGGCCAGCTCCTCCCTACAAGTTCCCCTGCCTTTAAGAATATACTACCTACCCTCCTCTGCCTTCTAACATTCCTATATAATAACTGTATTTCTTCCAGAACCAGCTACATTCCTCCTGCCTCTA
>JANLJB010005825.1:0-17313 GCA_026212285.1 Bursera cuneata
TGTCTCTTTGTGTGATGTGATTTATTTTTCACTTGTTATCAATCTTGATGTTAAATATGTTTCCACATAATTTACAACATATTTTTGGTAATTCCCCAAGAAAGATGTAATCATGCAAACTCCAATGCCTAACAAGCGTGCATGACAGACTAGCTGAAGAAGATAAAAGAGTAATTTGGAGGGCTATAGATAGCTGGTTTACTACCTGAACCCATTCAAAGTAACTCACTGTCACACCACCGGAATTTGCGTATATGTCAGGGAGTACAACAACTCCTTTCTTGGACAAAATCTGCAAGAAAAATGGATTTTCTTGGCCTAATTTGTGAATTCAGAAAACAGAATGTCCTGATTAAACTAGCAAAAGAATAGTTGCTTTCCTACCTCATCAGCTTCTGGATCAGTAGGGTGATTTGCTGCTTCTATTATGAATTTTGCCTTGACATCAGCAGCATTTTCCCTTCAAGACCGAGAACAAAGGAAGAAAATACTGTAATCATCTATATTTTGTTGGTAATTTTATATAAGAAGCAGAATTAGCTGTAAGTAAACCTATTTGGATTAAGATTTATAATCTGATAGCTAGCTGCAGCCTAAAATATAAGTCAACGTCTATTTTAGATTGCAATATAATAGAATATACTTACTTGTTGAGAACTCCACCTAAGGCACATGGGATAAGGACATCGCATTCATGAAGAAGCAAGTCATTCAGATCCATAGGATCCCCACCATAGAAATCCTTGAGGCTTTCAGTGCTCTCCTTGTGTTTTAGGAGAGCTGGAACATCTAGTCCATTTGGATTTTTAACCGCACCCGTGATATCACTGACTGCAACAACCTTACCCCCTTTCTCATGGATAAATTTTGCTGCCCAGGAACCCACGTTTCCAAAACCCTGAAATAATAGTAGTTAATGTCATTGAGGCAACACATTATGTAAACAGGAAAACTAGCAGTTTCTTTTAACCAAAAAGGTGAACATACTTCACATATATAGATGTAATTACCTGGATGGCAAACTTCATTTCTGAAATTGATTTTCCATATTCAGCCAGTAAAGCCTCTGTTGCAAAAGCCACTCCCAATCCAGTAGCAGCTTCCCTACCGAGTGATCCCCCAAGATCCTATAATTCCATATTAATATCTATAGTAAATGTTGATTGCATTCAGTTTCTTCTATTAGCCATACAATGATCGCAATTTGCTCAATCTTTGATACTTACAATGGGCTTTCCGGTTACAACTGCAGGTGAGTGGCCATGAAATTTTGAGTATTCATCCAGGATCCATGCCATTGTCTGTCCAATATTTGAAGGGTAAGCAAATGTATAATTTCAACATGATGCTGTCAACTCTATAAAGCTGCACAACAATTAATTCGATGGACAACAATGTGGCATACCTGTGAATTAGTCCCCATGTCAGGGGCAGGAACATCCCTATGAATTCCTATAAGATCATGGATCTTTTGAGTGAAAACACGAGTGAGACGTTCTAGCTCACTTATACTCAGCTCTCTTGGATTGCAGCCAATGCCTCCCTTTGCTCCGCCATATGGAATGGCCGCTACAGCTGTTTTCCATGTCATTAGTTGAGCCAAAGTATTCACTTCATCTGGATCAACCTTGAACAAATATTTTACAACAGTTAGTACATTTGATACAATTTGAGGAGAGAAAAAAAAAAGCCACGGATTTATGTTATGCTAATCCAATACAGAAATTATATAGGTAGTAAGCTTCATGTGAGACCATCTGAAGAGAAACAATGACCAGTATGATGCGGCTTATGCAGTAAGTTAGAAAAATCTCTTAACCCAATAGATAATTTCTACTGATTATAAATGATTATTCGATCATTGGAATCAAGCAGGATCTTTTCATAACTATAGAATTAATCACCTTCATTCCTTGTCATCATAATGTAATTCATCTGCTTATATTACATTGATTAAAATTAAAGCGGCAGCCGGGCCATGCCAGTTCTTAGAAATGCACAACTTCAAACCGACACAGCCGTAGTGTGGAATAATCAGAACCTCAGACAGCCATATGATGCAAATGTAGTACACTGATCAGTAAAGTGAAACAAATTAAAACCCAAAATCCTAAATCAAGCTAGCTAGCTTGAGTAATATATTCATGGCATGCATCACCCTGCAAATGACCAAGTGAGAAATATGACAGAAAACAAAAATAAAAGTGAATCAGTGTGTGTTCACACCTCAGGGTGGTAGCGGATTCCACCTTTCATGGGTCCACGGGAGTTGTCATGTTGGATTCTGAATCCAACAAAGGATGCAAGAGAACCATCATCTCTCGGAATTGTGCATTCAACCTGCAAGCAAATGATAAATTACACATAACAAAGGAAGAAAAGGCATGATCTCGTTGGCCGAAGTAATTACTTTTATTTCCCTGAAGGGAATTAACAGGCTCTTCTCAAGTTTAGGATCCAACCCAAGAATGCGAGCTGCATGGCGAAAGTTGCGGTTGGTGGCCACAAGAGCATTCATGGTCATGGCTACCTAAAACCAATGGAAGAGTAGACTAAAACAACAAGTAAGAAGGCAAGATTATAGAAAATGGTGGAAACAAATACTGGAGGCTGTGTGAAGCTGTGAACATGACGTGGTTGGCTGCATGACGGAGGGGAATGACATGAGAGTTGACTGCTAATAGAAAAAATATTTATTGCTTTGCCACTTTGGACGGAAGATTGCCGGGTGGATTTGAGCAACTTACAGTGATCTTACACCTTTCAGTCACTTGTAATAAAGTTTTTGAGTCTGGTAGATTCTGAGGAGGACGCTTGTCCAAGCCACAAGCCATGCAGATACAGATGCTGTTGCTCTGATCTAAGATTTTTTTTTTAAAAATACTATTCAACCATTGATTGGCCTTCCCTACTCGGTATTTTAATTTTGTAAACTTAATTAACAATGTGGTACTTAGTTTGATTCTGCTCTATTATTGATAAAATCATTATTCACTTAACATTAATATACCAATTGATATAAAATTAGAACGTCAATAAATATGCAAATTTTTATCAATTAATTACTTTAGAGATTTTAATTCCAAGTTGAAGAAATCCCCCACCATGCATGTAAGATTATATCGATTGGTCCATTATTTCTTCATGGTCAGTAAAGGTAAAAATCTAAACTAGCTTTATCATCCAGATGGTATAGATGGTAGATCAAATGTCAAATGTGACCAGTTCTACGATGTTAAAGAAAGCAAATAATTTATTATAGAAATTATTTTAGTATTTTATTAAATAATTTTTAATCATAAAGTTTTCAATTATTAAATATAATTTTTAAATAATTAAACAGAGTGAGATATTTTCGGCCAGGTGAATCCTAGTAATTTATTTATTAGTTAACAGTTGGATGATTTGATTTGGGCGGCAACCCATTATAAACACCAGCTACTCAGAAATGATATTACTCCTCTTTTGCGCTCTATCTGTCCCGTCGGCTTCTCATTCTTTTACACTTGTCGTTTCAATTTCTCTTATTGGCCCCCACCTTTCTTTTCACTTTTGATTGCGCAGTCCAATAGCGTTTTACTTGTTTACTTGAGTTATACTTGAAGGGTTGCATTATTACTCATTTAATCAGTCAGTCAGTAACAATAACATGCAAACCTTAAAATTATATCAGTTTCATTTCATATTTTTTCAATACAGAGAAGATCATTTGCCAAATTAAGAAGAAAAGTCGCCCGTTTCCTTGGACTTTTGAGTTGCAATAGATTTGTCTGTTCTTTAACATGGAGGAAACTGTGGACATTTTCGGATAACATAATAGGAAGATTATAAAAAGCCTAAGAGCATAATTGTTGATCCACAAAAGCCAAATTGACCCACTTTCGGAAACAGACATAGTTTTTTTTATTAAAGATTTTCCTCCATATTTGCTGGGTAATATTAAAGAGATTTTGAGCTTAGCTAGCTACCAATTACAGAGAAATCATTCTGGCTTAGTCACTAAATTGCAATTAATTACTATACGAGATTAGGTAGAATCTCCATGTTTAGGTAGCCGAGTGGAAAGGCAAAAATATGTGAAAGAGACTTGGTCTAGTGAAGTGTCACAAATATGATTAATTAATTTGAGCAAAATGGGAAATGGTCGGAAATACATATAAAAATATATTAAGTTTGAATTACATATACATAGAGCTTCAACTTTTAGTGATGTATTCGGTTGATCGATCAAACCAAAGGCTTCATGTTGGCCGGCTTCTCTTCTGTTTGGCCTGGCATCTCCATCCCGGCCCTTCTCTAACTCTTTAACTCTTACCATTCTTCAGCTGCATGCATGCACTTCAACATAAATATATATATTTATGCTTATATTACAAATGCATACGCCAAGTGCTCCAACATTAAGATCAAGAGATACTTACAATTGTGATCTCTCTCACTCTCAGGCCTCCAACATGCCAACCAAAATGGTAAATAATCAACTCTTGTTCTCTCACTTTTATGCGCTGTGTATGTATGTATACAAGTACTGAAGACTGAAATGGATCAATGGCTGGTGATCTGAGTTTCAGGCAAAGTTTTGCAGGGAAAAGGGGGTTTTAATCACTGTTTATGAAGAGAAGCCGAGGAGGAGAAAAAAGGTGTCAACCAGTCATCAACATCACCACCAGGTCCACCACCACCACCATCATCACCATTATCTTCATCAGACCAACAGCCGTGAAGAGGTAATTCAATACAAGAATAGTGGTTCTGGTAAAGGATATAATAGAAGAGCTGAGCTTCTGCGCTATTCCCAAAGTCTAAGGGAGTCCGCTCGACCAGCAGCTGCATCTTCATCTGCATCCATTCCCTTACTGCCAAAGCCACTCTCTCCCAAGCATCAGCAACCTACAACCAAAGTATCACACTAATCTTGCCTTACATATCTCATGGCATAGAAAGCTTTTCTAATTTTAATTGTTCATATCATCTTTCACAGAAACAAATTGCAGGTGCACCTAAATTGCCTTTAGTCCTTCACCAATGTGTTAGTAATACTTAAATTTGTTGTCATAACTAATTTATTTTCTTATTGCGTCTAACAAATTTGAATGACCGCAAAATCATCTAATATGCTCTTCGTTGTTAAAGAAGATGATTCGAACTGTCAGCTGTGTGTATGATTGTGATCGTTGATCTGTTGCTTTGGCAGACCGTCGCTGTCCATAGAAGGCCAAGCCATGCAAGGACTCCTACTTGTCTGGGCAACTGGAAAATTTTAATTCCAAGTTTTATCAGATCTTTGATTAGTCCCAAAGCAAAGGAAGACAGAAAGAAAAAGAAGCATAGTGGATCTACAACCAATAAAATGAAAGCTCTTATGAAAAGCTTAGAGGTAAGGGAAGAACTGACATTTCCTGAACGTACTGAAGATTTAGACAACTTACCTTAATCATGATATACTTTCTACGTAGTTTGTAATTCTAAATCCAACTTTCAGGTGCAAAAGAAGAGCAGAACATTTCTTCCAAAACTGTTCTCATCATTACGAAAGCATAGGTAAAAGCTTCGCGACGTACACATCCTGGTAGCGGAAAAGATCGATTCATCTCATACAGAATAGGTTTGGGCATAAAGGTTTATATATATATATGATCAAATAACTTCAAAAAAACACCTTATTCTTTTCATGATTTATCTTGTAAGCTTGTTGGCATATACATATATGTATATCAGTATATGACTCTTTTTCGAATTAGATTACAAGATATTGATGATCACGTTTAAACGCACACAACATACTAAGATTTGTTTTGAAGAGTGTTAATAGTTTGATGGAAATTTAACACTTTCCAACTTTCTTGGGAGGGTTAAGTTCTAGAGGAAATATATATATCTTACATTTTTGAGTTCTAAATTCATAAAATTCAATCAAGATCCTATGGAGGTGCTCACATAAACGGCTATAGGAACTCTAATAACATGGTTCTTTCTTCCCTGCAAAACCATCTCCCCAAATGAGTAAGCTCCTCTTGCCTCCAGTGCTTTTAATTCAATCTTCAGCTGCCTTGAAGCATGTCCCTTTATATTGAAAACAGTTGGAAAAACACTAACTCTAACACCTGACGGTTCCCTCACATTCACTGTGTAAGTTTCATTTATACTACCTACATTTGTTACTCGTCGAATCACCTTTCTTGACCCAACTAGATTTGAGACGGTTATGCTTGCCGCGTTTAAATCTGAGCACCATGCCGACCTATTCCTTGGGCATCCAATTCCTGTTACAAGTCTTACAGACCCATCATCAACGCCTGGAACGGCACAAAGAAATTTTACATACTGTTGAAAATGGGCATTGAATACGAGTCCTGGGTCAATGGCTCGAGCTGGGTTGATAAATCCCGCACCAAAATCAAATGGGGTGGCAAGTACTAGTTCATTAGTTGATTGCGCTAAAAATGGAGAGCCAGAGAGGTCAGTTACATCAGCACTTGTCATCATTGCCGATGAAATAGCAGCAGGACTCCACTTTGGGTGTTTTTGCTTGATTAAAGCTGCAACACCAGCTATGTGAGGAGCTGCCATGCTGGTACCAGAAAGGAGCGCAAAGTTCTGCCCTGGACAGAATTACAAGCATGCATAAATTTAGCTTCTGTCCAACAATTATATAGTTGCTATCCATATTTCCCACATTACTAGTTATAACATGGACCAGCTATCGTTTATCTTTTAAACTTAAAGCTGCATTCTGGTTGAAATGTTTAGGACTCAACTGCAGCGCATATGCTCAATGGCAGGGCCGTAATGATGTTCCCTACACACCGTACAACTTTTTTTTTAAATAAAAAAATTATTATTTACCTTTGTTACGTGGATCTCCCTCGCTACTCGGGCTCCAGGCTGCCCAAATTGAGGACCCTGGGGCCATGACATTTGGTTTGAGAACGTCAGCAGTTTGCATAAGTGCATTGTTCACGTCAGGACCTCTAGAAGAGTAGGATGCTACAACTGGTGCATCACCAGTATAAATTGCTCGCCTTCCATCTAGTATTCTTGCCCTTGCATTGCAAACTACAGCTTGTCCACTCCTGCTTCTTACAGTATGGGAGTTGTAATATTCCCATAAAGCCTGGACAACAAATGAATAGTGCGCCAATTCAGAAAACCTTCAGTTTAGGTGAATATTAATTAGCTGACTTTGAAATAAAATAATATTATCAAGAAACGAATCCTATTGACATTTGAGGCGTTAGACGGGTAGTCTGTTGGTCAAAATTGATTCGGAGAAAGAATTAAAAAAAAAAAAAAAGAACGAGAACAATTATTAAGATGTACGATCAATTTTCCCAAGAAAGTTGTAATCCTTTCGATACGAAGAAGATTTAATTTATGAACAAAAGAACCAGCTATCTTCCCAGGTGGCCTTAAAATAATTATACCGAGGAGAATTTTGTATTTTCCATACCATGGAAGCTTGCATGTCGTCGAGGATTATTCCAGGAACTTGTAGGATCAATGGAGTACTATTGACTGGCATATAGCCTATATCAGGGTCTATTCTGAGGATAAATCCTGCAGCTCCTGTGTTCTTAATATTGTGTGCAACAGTTGCAATATTTGCATCGTCATACTCTAAGTCAAAAGTATATGTGCAGATTATCAGCTTTCCTCTGACTATTGATGGGATGAAAAGCTCTGGATTTTGACAGCTCTCAACTGATAAAATGCCAATGCTAGTGTTCCTACGAGAGGCATCAGCTGCTGCTATTATTGGATAAAACAGTCCTCCTGCTGTTGGGGCTGCATAATGATGGAAATTAGGCATGATTCTATAACTTCTGCATAATGAAGAACATTTATCCATGTTTAATAAAATTAAACAATTACAAGTTGAACTTTACGTGCAAGTCCAGTGCCGGAGAAACTTTGTCCATTGCCTAACTTGATTGTATTGTTGTACTTCCGGTCAGTGGTAGAAGCAGAAATGCTTGTGATCCATGGGCTAAAAGAAAGGATTGAACTGGAAGAAGGGCCACCATTCCCGGCGGCTTGAACAACAAAAACACCAGCTTTTACAGCAAACAAGAGCTCCATTTCTAGTACACTGAGGAAAGAGGCAGGACCAGAAGGGATGGTAGATGGGCCAACAGACAGATTTATTATATCAACTCCATCTTCAACTGCCTAGGACAAGCAAAAATTTTTAAAATCCAGTTAATGACCACTTTAACAAACAGAATTGATCAAGCTAATTATCTCTTTCATTTGTTTTTTCCTTTACTAAAATTTTTTTAAGGAAAGAAAATCCTACTTCATGGGGTTGATACAAATGTGCAGAATTTTTTCATTGGTTTCCTATTCTTACAGACCTGATCAATAGCAGCCACAACATCAGCCGTATACCCTCCGAAGGTGAACAGAGCTTTGTACACAGCAATCCTGTTTAAAGAATAAAGAAGGAAAAAAAAAACTGAGATATAACTCCCACTTCCTTTACTATGAGTTCTAAAAAATTGATAAAAATGAGCGAAACCAACAGTCAATTCTCAGTGTTGAAGGGCACAATTGGCATTGATATTTTTCCCTTCTAAATACCTTGCTCCTGGAGCCATGCCACTTGCATATCCATAGTTGAAGCCATTGATAGTTACTGGTACTCCGTGGTTTCCTGCAGCTGTGGATGCTGTGTGGCTGAAACGAGTATAGAGGAAGAAGCAATGTAAATCAGAAGCTTATGCATGATATTCATTGCCAAACTAGCAGCAATTAGTGTAACTTGCCTTCCATGACCATCAGCATCAAAGGGAGATGCATAGTCACGAGTGGAGATGAAATCACCATGAGAACTTGCCGCCCGTGCAAAATATTGCGCTCCCACTATCTTGCCATTGCATGCTGTCGACGGGAACTTATCCCCAGTTGCACATTGCCCTTTGAATTTACCTCGACTCGGAGTGCCTCTCAAGGACCGGCTAGAAAAACTTGGGTGTTCAGGATTGATGCCTGTATCAATGAAACCAATCACCACCCCTTCACCTGAAGTATCTGCTCCTCCTAAAGTTGGCCAAACACCAGCTGAAAGTCCAAGGTAGTCAGGTGTATGCGTTGTTAGTTTCTCCATTTTGACATCTTCATGGATGGCTCTAACTCCCTTTGCTCTTTGAAGAGAAGTGAGCACCTGAAAAAAGTGAAGCTTCTTTCTTATGATTACTTCCTTGTTCCTCGGCAATTTCTCTGATAATTTTAGTTAAGTAATGCATCGATCTCCAACATAAAACAATTTTTATCTTCCAATAAGACTAATGACGAGGGCTTGTTAGTTTTCTAAAATGACTTATAACTGCTGAAGGCGAAACATTGAAACTAATCAACTGTCATACAAACATCGTTCAAGCCTAATGTAATCCTGAACAATATTTATTACCTTATATTTGTATGAATTGTATAAAATTCATAGCATAGTATTCACTAAATGGATGTACCTCTTCAGACTCAACGTGGAGTGCAAACCCGCTGAGCAAGTGAGTGTAGCTGTAGAGTTTGGTGTAGGAACCCCTCTGGAGGAGAGACTCTAAGAATGCATCATGCCCACTACTGATCATCTCTTTGTATATTACAGCCTCATTATCACTCCTATAGTAATGTTTAAAATAACCAATTAACCAAAACAGAAGAAAGTACACCGTAGGATAATATATAGGAAAATGAACAGGCACATTAGAGTATATAATCAGACCTGAGATGGGATTGCTCGGTTTTGAGAGACATAACAGGTTCTTCATCCATTAGGACAATTAAGACCTTGGCTTCTAAAGGCAGATATTCCCAGATTATGATGAGAGAAATAAACAGAATGAAGGTGTACGAAGCCATGATGAGTGGTTGGAAATATCAAAGAATAGGTGTCTAAAGCTTAGAGAAGGTGCATTCCCCCAAAATAAGACAAAGATAACTTCGTTGAGAAATCATATCATAATTGGGAGAGAAAAGAACGTTTTCATTTTATTGGTCGTATAGGAAATTAAGTGAACAACTTACTGCTAGGTTCATGCTTTACAGTCATCCATGTCTTTCGCATTTTCAAACGACTCGACTACATGTAGGTGACACTCTCATTTTGTAGAAAGAGCAATGAAGAAAGCACATTTCTATTCCACTGCATCCCTTTGGGTGCTCCCAAAATGAATAAATAAACAAATGTAATAGTTTCTGATGCAAGAAATTAGTAGACTATGACCATATCTGTCATTTATCGGCAACAAGATCTCCTTTGTTTTAACCAGGAGCAACGCCTTGAATCGGTAATTATACATATTTCATATTTTTATATGTTGTCAAAAATACATATTTGAACATCCATCCAATTATTGCATAATAATTCATCTAATTTTTTCTTTACCCTCCATTCCATGTCTAAAAAACGGGAAGAAAACATAATTTCGGGACATCCACAATTACTCAAATACTAAAGGAACAAATTACAACAGGTGAGGAGTTGGCTTGTGATGCGCCATGTGTATATTTGAAAGAATTCCCCTGTCAGAATGAAGAACTACTGCATTCTATGCTGCCGGGTATACTCCCAGAGAGCAATGGCGCCACTGACATGGACATTCAGTGACCTAACAACTCCCAGTTGTGGAATCTCAATGCAAGCGTCCAAAATGTGGATTATATCTACGGGTATACCCTCCTTTTCACGCCCAAGGACCAGGACCTGGCAAGAAGATGAAACAAGTTAAATTGGAAAAAGCTCTATAAATTTCTTTGAAGCCTTCCACTAATGCACAATGACCACTGAAAAATGCAAAGAAACATCTGAAGTGTTGAGAGGAAAGGAAATAAGTACCGTCTTTTTAGGAAAGCTGTACTGATCAAGAGGTATACTATTTGCAGTTTGCTCTAACCCCAAAATGGAGAAGCCTTCATGTTTCTTTCTCTCTAAGAAATGCTTCACACTGTTAACAGGGACTTCTATGATAGGAACCCACTTCTCTGCTGTCACACTGGAAAAATGAAATGCTTGTGAATGACTCAAGTGAGAAATACAGTTAAAAATAAATTTACCTTACGTAATTGATACTAAATATTATAGAAAGAATAATGACAAAAGGGTCAGAGATAAATTTTTCAAAAATGGGGATGTCACTCATAATACTGAATAAAAAGTTTGGTAAAATGAACTTTTAGAATGTAAGAATAAGAGCAAAAACACTGTTTGTATAATACAACTTATGGAAACTAATTAATTGGTACCCCGCCCATTCTTTTATGGAGCAGCTATGCGCCCTCATTAAAAGTTCGGTTTCCAGGGCATGTTCCCATAAGCTCTTTATTAACCTTAGCTTTTACTCAAATTAATTTTATAGCATAGGTACTGATATCCAAGTAAGCACCTAGTTATCACCTTAGTGACAGATGCACATTCCACCCACCCACAAACTTCATACCTATTATCGAACAAAAGTTTCCCTTGACCAAAAGAGCCGCTATAGAGCCTAATTCATCCAACATCAATCAGTCATGTTTTCTGTCATTTGGGTTACTGCCACCAATTATACAATTCTATGGCTGCTAAACATAGTGAGACAATCCAAGGGATAACAGTGGGCCCCAGAACACAACCACTTGCAATCCATACAGGTGATCCTGCTTAATAAGCAAACTGTTCCTTAGATTTCTCTTCTCTTTTAAATTTTCAACTGGCGAGGTGCAAAAGTAAGCAGGTTCCACAGCCAATATAACCTTCTTTCATTTCAGATCGATATTACATGTCTATAGCAATTTATCTAATATTCTGCAAATAGAATATGCAGAGATACAGAACAAACAGTGGTGATTATTTTCAATACCTGATGAGTTGAAACTGTTTGTCACGTAATATGTTTGTATCTGCAATGGCTAATCCAGATGCCCTAAAGACCTGTGAAAAACAATATTGGCATGGAAATTAGACAAGCTAAAAAGAACAGCCCAAACACTTGAAAACAGAGCACCACCAGCCAGAGATGGAGAGTCGGGAACAATATTTTGAAATCGAAGATATATTTACTTTCACACACACACACCAAAAAAAGTTATGACATACCATTTTGGCATTATTAAAATTAAGTACTACCTTCTCTAAAATTAAACGACACTGAAACTTATACTGTTGCAAAAATATATTTCTATATAATTTGTATTTTACTACTAAAAATCTCAGCAAATAATACTCACTCCCCCACCCTAAAAGAATATATTATTGACTCCAGCATACCACCACCCTCTGTGATAAATCAATAATAAATTGGTGAGCACCAAAAACATACCTCACATGTCCGTGCCAAACCAGCAAGATTAGGAATGCGGTCAATTAATGATGCAACAAGGACAAATTGTTGTCGACTTGACCTTATTTTTTCCATAGCCACACTTCTAGACTCCAATGCCTGATCAAAAAGCTCATCTTCCTTTTCCATTTCTGCTTTTCACATAAATACCAAATTTATATCAATTAAGGACATTTATGTAGCGAAAAACAGGATAAATAGAGTCATAAAACAGTGCTTCTTATAGAGGAGGACCAAAAAATCTGTTCTTTACCACTCCATCTAGTTAGTTATCAGATTTTATCCATACCTAGAAGCTGCTTGTATGTCTCTTTATTTCCCAGAAAAGAACTGGAACTGGCATCTTGCTTTTCATGTTTAGAGAGGGTAATTTTCTTCTGAAAATCTACGGACGAATCTTTATGCGGCTGGGTAAGGAATTCTTCTTTGCTAGCATTAGCCAACATTTCTTTGCAGTCTGGATCTTCACCGATTTTTAAGCTCTCGTTCTTGATAGTCACTGCATCCTTTGCCATTGAATATCTCAGGTCTTCCCTGACATCCTGCAGAACTGGAGAAAATGATTCCAAGCCAAGAAGAAAAGAAATTAAAATAATTAAAAGGGTAGTAAGGAACAATCAAGTGCTTACGTTTAAAAAGTTGAGCACTTGCTCCATGAGGGATGTTGGAACACATTCAAACTCAAGTTCCTTCATTGAATCCCAAAACAAAATAGGTTAATGAATTATTTATAAAATAAAAAAGAAAGGAAAACTGATGAAAATATATCATAACACAAATGACGACGAACCAATTTCATTAATAATGCATTCAGGAGAAAAACTGTCCCTCATGGGTTAGATAAAACTGAAAATGCCACAACATTAAATGACAGCTTTCCATCAAGAAAGAAAGGCAATACTTTTAGCCAATAATAGAATATTAGATAGAATTAAGAATTTCAAAGATTAAAGATCATTTTTAGAATTCGTTATTTCATCCTCTCCAATCAAGTTAAAAAAATATCTTTAGAAAGAAAAGAAAAAAATTAGAACGCAATTCCTTTTCTTTGTTGTGGAGATTTTTGGTTTGATTTCTGGTCTAAAAATTAATTTACTAAAAGCTTAATGGTAGGCATCAATTCTCAAGAAGAAAAGGTGAGTGCTTTAGCCAGGAAATGTGGGTGTTATGTTGGCAGTTGGCCTTTATATTATCTTGGTCTTCCTCTGGGTGGCAATCCTAGATCCTTGAATTTTTAGGATCCTGTGGCGGAAAAGAATGAAAAAAAGTTAGGTGGATGGAAGAAAGCTTTTCTCTCTCAAGGAGGTAAACTAAAATTAATTCAATTGGTCCTCTCAAGCCTACCTATTTATTAATTGTGTGTTTTCATAATTACTCGTAAGGTAACCAACAGAATTGAAAAAATGATGAGGAATTTTCTCTGGGAAGGATTTGGGGATGGTAAGAGTTTTCATCTAGTGAATTGGGGGACTGTCACTAGATCTCGTGATAAAGGAGGCCTTCGGATTGATGATATTGAAAACAAAACCGAGCTTTCTTAGGCAAATGGCACTGGAGATTTCCTTCCCCAAAAAAAAAAAAAAACTATTATGGTATGCAATTATCAAGAGTAAATACAGTCTACATAATAATGGATGCGGTTCTAAGATTGTTACTAGTGGATCTTCAAGAAGCCCTTGGAAATCAATTCCAAAGGCTACTCGGATTTCTTTTCTCATTCTAGATTTCATGTAGAAAACGGGGAGATGATTCATTTTTGGGAAGATGCTTGGCTCTATGACTCTCCTTTGTGCGAAGTATTTCCTCTTCTCTATAGATTATCAAGGTCTCAAAATTCCTTCATCAAATCTAGAATAGTTGTTTCTGCTTCCTCCCACAACTGGAGCTGCAACTTGGATTTCTTAAGGATTTTGAGCTGGAACTTGGATTTCTTAAGGAATTTAAATGAGAGAGAAATCCTGTATCTCGCTGCCCTCTAGGCCAAGATTGACAATATCACCATTAGTGATCTAAAAGAAGATAGGAGAGTATGGACACTTGATTCTTCAGGTTGTTTCTCCTGTAAATCTTTCTTCTTCTGGATGGTTAATGATCCCTCTATCTCAATCTTTCAGCCAGCTGACACTATTTGGAAGGCCAAAGTCCCCTGTAAGGTTCAAATTTTTGCCTGGGCCTTAGCCCAAAATAGAATCAACACAGCTGAAATTATTCAATAAAAGTTCCCTAATTTGTACTTAAATCCCTCTTGGTGTGTTATGTGTAAAAATAGTGAAGAAAACATTGAGCACTTGTTTCTTCATTGTCCATTAGCTTTGGGTTTGTGGCTCAAGTTAATTCAGGCAGCCAAAATTCTTTGGGTCATCTCAGCCTCCTGTAAGTCTTTCTTTCTTGAGTTCTTGAATGCTTTTGACAGAAGCAAAAAAGTTGAAATGTTGTGGAAGTGTGCTGTTACGGTAGTTTTTTGGGCAATTTGGATTGAGAGGAATAGAAGATTGTTTAGAGATATTATAGAGGAAGACATTCACTTTTTGCGGGTTAGAGTTCAAATTTTAGCTTCTCTTTGGGCTTCAATGACAAAATAGTTTCATGATACCTCTTTCTTTTTTACTCATTTGAATTGGGAGGGAGTGCCGGGTTTTACATGTTGAGTTAGGGTATTTATGGTATTAAATTTTATTGGTCTACCTGTTGTATAGTTCTGTCTTTTATCAGGCTAGTCCTTTAGTAAACAGCTTGTCCTCATTTGTATAGTGTTTCATCTAATACAATTCATAGTTTCTTATTAAAAAAAAAAGCCCCAATTTACAAATTTCTGAGTGGAAGAAAAATTGTTGGCTTCTCTAAGCAAATTTATGCATCTGCTTGGACGTATTTTCCACCTACCACTCCTTTGAGTGCCAAATATTGTCACCTTGTGCATGGCATTTGAAGCTAAGAAATAACTTATCTTTATTACATGGCTGACTATCCACAGCCCTACCATCATGCTTGCCTTCTCATAAATTTTGAAAATTTTGGAAAATTTATGTAAGTAATGCATGTAGGGAATAACAAGCTCACTCCAAGTCATTTTATTTGCAGAATAATCTAGGAGTTATTCATACTCGTATTATATCACAGGTTCTTTAGAACGCCCGAAATAATCCTACCTATCTTACTCCTAGAAAGATGATATGTAGTCTAATGTAGATTGCAATAAACTTCAATCAAGAAAATCTAACCTTAACCCGATTGACAAAAATTCCTGCCGGAGTAATGGAAAGATTGGGATTATAGGCATCAAGATATCCTTCCATTGATGCTCGTAAGCTGAAAATCAAAATTAAACCAAATTTATATGCTAAAAAATTTATACGTACAGCAACAACCATGAAATGAGGGTTTTCCAAATTAGTCACACCCTGCAGACACACAAACACACACTTGCATAACCATACATATGGCATATATAGTGCACACTATATAAAAAATTACATCTACAGAAGAGATTTTTACTGATATAAGCTAAGAAATGATTCTTCTATATTAAATACAGTAAATTGAAAAGAATTGTGAAAGTTTGATCAACAATACAAAAGCTCTTCAAACTGAAAAATTTTCTTAACCATTATAAATGGGGATGCAGATATATATCATACCGTGCACAATCGGAGTTCTTTGCCAGGTATAATTTCAAATCCTCAAAGCACCTTTTCTCTAAAGGCATTATTTGAGCAGTTACAGATTCCAAAGGGATCAATTTGCAAAGAACATGGTATACCAGCAGCTGCAAAAGGATAATGGAGAGGTGTATTTACATGACTCCATACAATGGTAACCCAACATTATACCATAGATGAGACAATGATTGAGAAGAAGGCTTCAAAAAAACTGACCTGGGTGAAACCACGTAAGCTATGGTGGTGTGAGGTCAATAATGGAACTATTGGAGGAAGTAACTCATCCAAATGCCTAGACTGAACCGCTTTAGATGCATGGAGGATAATATTAGCAGCTATAAACACATAGGAAGAAAGTGCCTGCATTTGATGCCCAAAGATTAATCAAATCTTGAAATACATTTTTAGTTTTTTAAAGTAAACACAAAAAGCTCTACAGCATAGACCAAGAAAATACATAAGTGTAGAGAAGTACTTATCATTGAAATAAAGACCTAGTATTGTCAGAGTCATGGCAGAAGACTGTCCAATAATAAAAATGATGCAAAAAAAAAAAAAAAAAAAAGACCNTTCAAAAAAAAAAAAAAAAAAAAGACCTCAACAAAGAAACAAACATTTGCACTCATCAATACAGTGGCTCAGGATGACCACGCAACTAAGACCGTCAGATACACAAATAATCTATGCTACCACAATCAAGCTTTTTAAATGTTTTATTGCTTGCAGAAATCTAATAGCTAGCAAAATAAAATCTCAAGCAATAATATTTTAATATTACATTTCTAACCACGATTTCCATGAATGTCAATGCATGCATCCACTATGTTTACAATTATTTTTCAAATTTAGTCCAATGTAGGTGTGAAGATGATTGCAGAGGGCTAAAGAGCTACAAAAGCTAAACCTATCAACTATCTATGATAGCAAATTTGACAGCCCACAGTTATAATTTTGAAACATCTCCAACAATTACCCAAACCATAAGACTCAGAACGTAGGAGATACAGAGTGAATTGACACTAACACAAGATTTACCTGAGGTCTCATGTCATAATCTCGTAAAATAGGAACTAATTGCTCTCCAACCTGACAGAGAAGCAATAATTCAAAAATTAATGAAATCATCTATTCAACACATGCAACCAACAACATAATGATAACTAGAAGGTTCAAAGTAACCAGACCAATTTTGCATAACAAGACAAGTATTACGTGGTCCACTAAGAATGAAGTATGAAAATTCCAAATATAATAATTCGCATTGAGTAAAAAAAAAATTCATGAGCAAGGATGATCAGGATAAAAACGCAGAAGAGGTTTAGAAAATGCTTTTAACC
>JANLJB010005825.1:17445-34422 GCA_026212285.1 Bursera cuneata
TAACCCTTTTGGTTCAAATACATTGTTTAATACTTCAATATATAATTAAGGCCAATTACAAGCACTCTCCCTATCTGAATCCCACGAACAATTATCTAAAATGTGGACTTATTTAGATCATTAAAGTGCTTGTGTTCTGTCTATTTCCTGTGCATGAGGTCTGTGCTCCTTCAGTGCACTTGTGCAAATTTTTAACTAAGGGAAAAAATTGGCTGATCTGGCCCACAGAACAAAATAAATTTCTTACCAGTGATGGAAACTTCAAGCAAATATTAATAGCAAATGTTTCTAAGTATTGGCGAACAGAAGGTAAGTTGTTTCTCTGCAAAAAGCACAAGAAAACATATTATCTTATTTGGTCAAATGAAAAAAGTGGAAAATGATAGTTACACTTGAACATAAGTGTAAAAAGAAAAATTTAGTTCTATATAATGAATCTTGCAGTCAACATGCAAAGAAAAACAGACTCCACATTTTTCCTAAAGGGGCCCATTCCTCACTCTCTGGGGTAATGGCATTAGGCTAAACTATAGTACTACGACAAAAATATGGATTCTAGATCTGAATTACCAAACCATATCAAAGCACGTTGAGAACAAACTTTCGCTGAAATTCTATAAGATTTGAGATTCACAATATTACTTGGTGCATGTGGGAAGTAATCCATCAACACTTGTTATCAGTGAGCTATTAAATGTTCTAGAAAATAAATAATTTCAATTTTTTTTCTGCAGTTCTTTTTTTCATGTATCGGTACATACTAGAGGAGAGTCCAAACTTGTAAGAGAGCAGCATGCAATAATAGTCATCTTCAAAAAGGTATTACTCGTGTCTATATTCTCATCCATCTCACTAAAGATATAAGAAAATCATATGAACCTTTATCAACATAGCTTGTCTTAGACATCCACAGAGAAATATGAACCTTTTATTGCACATCAAATGCAAGTTACACACTTTTCCATTTCAAACAAAACAATGAAATAACGGAAATATAGCTCTGCAAGAACGGACAAAATTTTGTGCCAGAAGATATGATTTTGTGAGCAACATTCACTTACAAGGAGAGAAATATGCAAGAAACTTGCAACTTGCCCAATTATATCATGATCGACGAAACGTGACAAAACACATATCATTTGCCAAGCGCGTACCTTTCGCCTATGGATCTGTTAGAAAATACAAGTACATATAACAAGTTCAAAAATAAATTAAATGAGTTCAAAAATTCGAAGCTCCTTATAACTACTTACCCCACTATACTTTTTATATAAATCTTTTGCAAGATCCTTGTCATTTACCTGCATGAACAGTTAATGCAATCAACACTTATGATCATGTAACCATGGAGATGCATTTTTCTATTAAAAATGAATGTGAAAAGTAAAAGCATATGTGATGTGAATAGCTTTGCAAATCTATTTCTGAAACATTTAGCAAGGAAGTAAAGACCTAATCATTTTTCCATTGTCATATAAATCCTGTTTTATCACACTTTATCCTGCCTCAAATTATTTCACATTTAGACCATCAAACCTTCCCACACCTAGAAAATTGAACTCTGCAATTTCATCCAAGAATTTTGATTCTTTTCCGTGCAGGCTATTGGCTAATTAATATATTCCGAAGTTACCTGACCAAGTTTAATACTTCAGTACCACAGATAAAAATAAATACCACAAAATCAAGAAGGTCCAGCAGAAACAATTTGCCAGAGTAAATAGCAGCCTGACAGTCTTCATTTGCATTGGCTGATCCCACCATATCATCCGGATTACCAAGCTTGTTAAACAGAACAGCAACAGACACACGTGCATACAACTCAGTGTTGATAAATGTCTGAAAGAAAAAATCTCCTATTAGTGCCAAACATTTTTAAACTCCCAGAGAGCACTTATACCACCATGCATGGCCAATGTATTACAATAAAATAAGCACATCATCACCAACCACACTAATATTATCACGGTGTCTGCAGTCACATGACAGAGCAAGGTACTTTTGACCAAGTTATTCAAAAAGTCAGTATTAGAAAAAAGGTGCATTTATGTTGACAATAACACTAGCAGTCAAACTCATCAAAATAATTCCTTGGATGATAAAAGTATCCATAAACATTTTGTGGAAAATTCTAACACCTTCACTACAACATATGTAAAATTAATAAATAATTAAAAAGAGAGAGAGAGAAAAAGAAAAAAAAAAAAAAAGGCCCCTTCAAACTACTGGTATATGTGCAATTCATATATCCAAAACAAATAAAATAAAATAAATAAAAACAATGAGTCTTAAGAAAATCTAATTATCAATTCACTACATCTAAACCTCTAATATTGTCACTGGCCTTTGTGGATATGTAATCTTCTTCCCCCAAATGCAGGAGATAAAATATTTTTAAAAATACAGATTTGTAATTAAGTAAATATTTATCAGACCTTAATTTACTTACCAAGCAAATTCAAAGAAGCTTCTACAAGTTTCATTGTGGATAATTATAGTGCATAGGCTGGATACTTAGGGGATCAACCCTAGACAGAACATGCATGATGTATGAATCAAAAAGATAATGATAATTACAAGAATATAAGATGCACCAGAAATTAAAGGGATATAGAAGTGATCTGAAAATGTCATATGAGTCTTAAGTATCATTTTCCAACTATATGCCATTCAACTTGGTCCCAAAAAAAAATTGCTTCTAAATGATACCCGACCCTTCTAAATGGACTTCAAGGTGATAATCAGACCAGAATGCATTCAATATAAATGGAGATAGTTATCAAGTGAAGGAGAAATGGAAGTCAAATTAATGATAATTTTCCTAACATACTTCTGTAAGCTCCGGGTCTGGGCTTTTTGCCAATGATGATACTTCAACTTTTGCATCGTAATTGTCACCTAATTCAGCTTCAAAATCCTCATCAAATGCAACTGACAAGGAAAAAATTCAGATTGAGAGTGATTTTATAGTTTAGAGCAATAAAAATTAAATAATTTACAAACTCTAACATAAGGACGCACCAGAACCATAGAGTGTTAGCAGCCTGAGTTCTTTAATGTAGAACTTTATGGTCCTGGGATTTGAGAGCCATAGCCCTGTTAAATGTAATGCTGCAAGACGAATTGTACGCGGACTTTTTGAGCCTTCCTCAAGAACTTTTTCAACAAACTGCAAGAATAATGTTAATAGGTAACAATTATTTCGAGTATGTTCATGATATAAAATATTGTAGCTCATGCACAAGAAAGATTGTGAACTACATACCCACTTCAGAGGCCCAGGTTCATTTTCCATTATATGCATCCCCTCATCACTAAACACTGAAGAATGCAAGACAGAAGACAAAAGTGCAGCAATAGGTGCAATCCTCCGCTTGTTGCAGCTGACATGCAATATCCAAGAGGAACGAACCAAACGCCACATCATCTGATTAAAAACAGAGTCATGAGATGGTACCTCTTCTGTCCAAACGAAAAAATCATAAACCAGAACTGAAGACTCCTGGACACAAATTTCATTTTCTCTTAACAAAATTTTGAAATCCTATTGAAGTAGTAATATGCAATCAAAAAATGGATGAAATATTGTTTTGAGAATGTAGTTGCACCCAACAACCCTCACAACATAATTCGAGTCCTCCATGGGCGTCACTTTCCAACCCCAAACCCCTCTCCTCCACACAAAAGTATCAAGATAACAAGGGAAGAAAAGAAAAAGAGAACTTCTGAATATCATTGTGCCAGCATTAAGGATTTTGAAACCATTTCTCACCCTTGCATCGAAAATACAAGGCAATCACAGAGTCATATTAAGGCTCAATAAACAATTATGTGCATAAGAGTAAGCACATAGACAAAGTGGAAATTATGAAGTGCACCTGCGAATCCACACCAGTGCCTGAAGAAACAACTGAATCCAACTTTCCAGAAGCAAGCAGGTCCAAAGTCAACCTGACTGATCTCAACATGGGCAAAACAGAACCTTCCCCAGCATTCTCAAGGCTGTGAATTTATTTTGAGATGATTTTTTAAAATTAAAAAAAAAAAAAAAAAAAAAAAAGAACCAATGTCAATATACCAATTATAGGTACAATTTGAAAAGCAATAGAAATTGAATTTCGTACCGTTAAGGAAAGCCTAAATGTTTGTTCACATATACTTGCAGCCATTTGAACAAATAACCAGCAAAAGTTCCTTTACAATTTGTTTTATATATATATATATATATATTCACTGAAGAACTGCCCCAAAACCTCAATATAAATGAAAACATAATATGAAACCATCAGTACAAGCTAGCATATCTTGTTCCCTACCTATCAACAAGGTCATCAAAAATGCATTTGATCACAGCATCTGAGAAGAAAGAGCTACTAATTTCTCCATTTTCAAGGGCGTAGTAAGGAAGTGATAATAGAGATTCTAGGCAAAGCCACTGTAAACAAAAATATAGTTACTATCTTTTACTTAAAAATAAAAAAGAATAGAATAAGTAAAAGTGAGGATACATGCATAGTTCTAGATTCTAAAAGTGCTATTGAAAATAAAATTGAAACACCCTTACAGAAATCAGTACAAAGAAACGGAGTAATTAGACAACAGAAATGGTTCAGCATAAGAATATAACCAAAATGCCAATTTGTAGATGAAAAAGCAAACAAAAGGAGTGCCAATAAAATTGAACGGTAATTAAAAACAAAGCTTTGTCACCTTCCACTTGAGTAAAATAGCCCTACGAGTTCGTGCCAGAACTCCAACATCGAGAAGCCTATTGATATTCTGAAGAAAAGAAAGAACCCATGAATCCAACCAAGGTTTGCCTTCAACTGCTGGTAGCATTAACTTATCATTTTCACGGATGAAACACAAAGCTTGAGGAGAGACCAGCAATCTCAGTACAGAAACTAATGCTTCATATGCTGCAAGACAGATTTCCGCTCCAGTCTGGTTTTAGGGATTCAGACAGCTTAGTGACATAACTAATAGAAGTTTTTAGGGTAAAATCCCCTCATGTGACAATCCACCAACATTTCTAGGAGGGTAATTCATTCAAACTAAAGCATACCTCAGAATCATGAATTGAAGATGTAACAGTCTTCTGGAAGAAGTTCCACAAAAAGATATAAGCAAATTTTAATGATGCATCAGTTTTAACACGTGCACACCATGATGATATTGATGCAACAGCTCTGACAGACATTATCTGTTCATCCATAAAGAAAATTATATTTAAAAGGTATCGTTCCAGTGTGTTTCACGATAAACATTACCCACCAATAAATTACAAATCTCATTGGCTTTCTCTTTGAGTCCGAACCAAAGACAAGAATAAAAAACAAAAAAGAAGGTTAATATGGACAAGCTCGATAGAATTAATACATTTTAGGTATCTTTTCAGGTACAAACTGGCAGATTTATCACGAAGAGTATTTGATTAAAAAAATGTAAAAATTCTAAATATTGACCGACGTAATTATCTGAAGTTGTTTGTGAAAAATACAAGAATGCCTGATGAGGAAACCATTTATAAATTAATTAAAGTGACTTAAACTTGAAAACTGAAAAACAAAAAACTACAGCATATTTACGCTCCTAACAAGAACAGTATAACAGTATAGAAAAAACATTGATGCATTGGCTCCAAGAGAATTGTAGAGAACTAGAACAAGCTTCACAGAGTGCAAAGTGAAGATTCAGTATAAGTGGATGAAATAGATGAGCATGTTGTAATAAGACTCTCATTACGATATTAACTTAATGAACTGCAGATAACTGAAGTTAAAAGTAATCCTACAGCTTGCAACACAGCAGTGGTGGTGGAAGATGACAGCCTACGTCGACTAGGACCTCCAAGTTTTCCTCTGACAGATTCAGGTAGGCTTGTATCATTAATCATACTGGACCAAAATATGGAACAAGACGAGTTGGCAAAAGAGACCAGCTCCTCCTGCATACCAGAGAAAAAATCGATGTATAAAAAATGCCAGTAATAAGCAGTTATATACAAGCCATGTCATTTAGTAAGGAAATTTAAAAGGGTTAGTGCTCCCACTACCAATATAGAAAGGAAAAGGTTTGCTAAGTTCTCATAACTAATGGAAGCTTCTGCATAAATAAATTGGTCTACTGTCTTAACCGAGCCAATTTCTGATTTGGTTCTGAATCTTATATCACATTCATCAGATCTCTCCTGCATTATCTGAATCTCTAAAACCAAGCTCAAAGTAAGGATGAGAAACTTCACAGGTACCCACTCAACACAATTGTTCTGTTTGCAGATATCGATACCAACATTTTGAATGAACTGTAGAAGCCAGCATAATGCAAGTATTAGAATCAACTAAACCAAAATTATACAAGAATGATGTGCCCTATAGCAATTAAAATGTAGCATAACAATATACAAAATAATAAGACATGTTTATGCATAACTACACACAAAAGGAAAAGACAGGTATAAAATTATTTTTTTTTAAAATGATAAACAAGGCTAAAAATGTTATCAAACTAGATGCAATAATTGAACTTGAGATCCTTGGTAGTAAACCATTAAATCCAATAGGAAAGGGAAAGATAGACAATGTACCCCAATGATGAATTTAATATATATATATAATATGAAGATTGAATGTCCAAATGCACGAAAATAACATGAGAAAATATTAAAGAAAATAAAGGAGACATAATAATTGTCACAATTCGATACACAAGTTAAAACCTCCAAAGCTTAAACGTGCCGACAAATTTGAAGTCATTGATGTCCAAAAATCCACATAAGAAGAGTTCATTAATGGCACTTTCAACTGCACTCCCAATTATGCATGTTAGAGGATAAGGAACAAAGTAGTCGAAATAAGAATAGAGTCACCAAAAGAGAAGGCAAACCTTCAATATAGGGGTTAAATGATTTTCCTCCTTGATTACAAGAAAAAACACTCTTGCCCATCTTTTGACCTCAAATTCCCAAGAATCCAAGTCTTCATCATCATAAGTCACAAAAGCACCACCCAAATAAAGATGACTTGTAAAATGTTTTGGGAAGTCATGAAGACTCTTTAAAAGCATCTTCTGGGTTTTGCAGCAGTCAGCAGAGTGCTGCTCATCACATACCGAAAGCCATTCTTGTACTCTAGCTCTTAAGGAACCTAAGAGAGAGAGAGAGAGATTATTGCTTGTTATAATATAAGACTCTGAATTGACACACACAAGAAGATATAATCATATCAGTTCTGTTAAGTTTGCCACTTCTTAAAAGCTTAAGCTTATAGACGTGGGCTTAACTTGAATATTTAAACCTTTAATACACCATCTCACGTGCAAGAGCCTTACGTGCATTTGCAGCATGGACTAGACCGAGTCTCACCTGCCTCAGCAAGTCTTACAAGTGGATCAAACAATAACTTTTTTTTTTTTAATTAAATGACATGGAGGGGATTTGAACCTGGACCATTGGTCATTATGGCTCTGATACCATGTTAAGTTTACCACTTTCCTAAAAACTTAAGTTTATAGGTGTGGGCTTAACTTGAATAGTTAAGCCTCTAATAAGTTCTAATACGGGGTAGACGGAGAGAGAGACTTTTTTTAGATTATCCTGTACGATAGATATGAAGGAGAACATTGAGTATTTTACCTACCACCACAATCAGTAAATTCTCGTGGCAGTGCTGAAATGAAGTGCAATAGTATCTCCAGAGGAACATCCAACGTACACACTAAAGAATGAGCAGCCTCCAGGATTTTCTCACAAGCTGGAAACAATAATTAAAGGTATGACAAAAATCACACTAAAATTTTAAATAAAACACTTTAAAAATTAAACTGCCAAAGAAAAAATATCACGATCTAACCAGATTATGATTAAAGACCTCGAAGACGATAATTAGGATTGAAATGTTGTTTGCTGCTCTCAATAACAAATCTCAAAACATCCAACAAGTCTGATTTATCATTACAAGGAAAATTTTCTGAAGAAGACTTTAGTTGGGCCTTTTCAGAAGAAGCATCTCCATGCCATGCTGCTGTACTGTCATTATATGTTTCAACTCTGCGAGCAGCTGCCGCAATGCATGCTGCAAGTGCCATCAGTCCAACTCTACCAAAAGACTGCTGTTTGGCAGCAGATGCTAACTTGCTTAAAAATGCAATCCTCTTCCTGAAATCACATGATAAACTCACACATATCAGCCACTTCCTAACCCTAACAGTAATTCTTCAATACAGGGCATTAAAACCATCCCCAGAGTTAGTGGTTCTCTGTACTTTTTATTTTTTCTTATTTTCTATTCCTTCTACTTTGGTAGGAGGTGACGGTAGGGTTGTTAAAGGTCTACTTGGAGCACCACCACAAAAGGTTAACCTAGAACTTCCATGGGAAGAAAATAAGGCGTCAAAGAAACCAAAATTGTAATATAATTCAACACACATGGGGGGGGGGGGGGGGGGGGGGGGGGGGGGGGGGGGGGGGGGNACACATGCCCCCCCCCCCCCCAAAAAAAAAAAAAAAGAAAGAAACTATGCCTTATTGACATCCAGCCAAATGCCATAATGTTCTGGGAAAGAGTAATCCCAAAAACTGGGAAATATAGTTTGAATCCATAATAGAGGGAAAGATTTGGTCCCAATAAATGTAGTTGGCCCATTGTGCAAAAAAAAATTAGAAGATATCATCTAATTCTATTCCTTAAAAAGGCTATAATAAACTCATCTTTCACCCATTTAAAACTTCTGCCAAAAGAAAATAAGAAACTTGTTTATAGGCCGGAGCTTCTTTCCTCAGCATTATCTTTTCTATAGGAAACATTTTGATTACATAGGATGGAAGTTTCAAATAATGAGTCAAAGTAACTAGCATACTACATTACATCAAAATTGAGGAAGCAATAGCCAATAGAACTCATTCTTTTATGTGTTAACATGCCAAGCATAGTCCCAACTGGATTCTTTAAGGTGAACTCATTCTCTCCATATCACGCGAAGTAAGATATAAGGATTCACATCATCACACCTTCCTTAATGCTTCAACTCATATTATACTATATAATGAAAATTCAGCAGGCACACGCTGCCATACCTTGCATTTAGGGAACTTGTATATTGATGTATAAACAGAGCCGCAGCTTCAATAGTTCTTGAGGAGTAAACTCCTTTTACACCTAATAAAAACACCAAAATTGTTACTAGTCAATTTAGTGAAACACAATATATTAATTGGTTCTTTCAGCTCGTAAAATGGAAAATACAGAAAAGAATTACGTCATTTTAAGAGAGAAAAAAATATATATCTGGAATATTTATATATATGAAAAAGGAAGAATAAAGCTCTACCAAAAACCATAGCATTGCATTCTGCAATAGGACAAACCCAAAACTTTAAGAGGGATAGAATGTACAAAGACTATAACATGAAACAATAGAATACAATAATTAATTTGTTCTCGCTTCTTGGGCAATGATGGAAAGTCCAGAGTGAAGAAAATCTTATTACCCATAAGATCACACTGATGTCAAGCCCAATTTTCCCAACTCCCCACCAAAAGCAACAAATATAAGTAATAAATAGACAAGTGAATCTGATAGGGGACTCCAGAAATTTCTTAGAGTTTTGATGGAGTTCAAGAGAAACAATTGATATCTCAGGGCAAAAAAAAAATCTATCCAAAATAATACAGAAATAAACAATAATATCTTACACCCTTAAGCGTTAGAGAAAAAGTTCTGAAATTCTGACAGCTCGAACAAGAAATTGACAATAAAGAATAATAACAATACGAATAAGAGTGCCCCCCCATCAACGCCTGAGGCTGACTTTTGTTCAGAAAATGAAGAACAGGATGGGTCAGTATTTCATATCATAGCCAATCCAGAGTCATGCGACACAATTCTTGCTTAAGTGTCTTTTATGCCTTCAAGCATCTAAACCATAGAGTTCTGATTAAAATTCCAAATCATAACCCATGGTAGCAATATGCTATACTTCCAGAAGTATAAAGGCTAGTGCACATGGAAAAACAAATGAAACAACTTCCCCATCTCATATAAGCTAACTAACTCTTTTCAAGTTATCTCCTAAGAAATAATATGATACAATCAAGTGTGCTTGAAGAGTAAATATAGTATCCAAGACCATTCAAATCAAGAACACACCAAAATCTTTGTGGTGCACGGGGTCATTCAACCCTTCCATGAATGAACCAAGAATAAAACTTTCAGGCACTGGTTTTGTATAGTTTCCATAATTCTTCCACTCAATGCCCAAAAATGATTGCATGATCAAGCACCTAACTGCATAACCAAGGGTACAGGAGAAAGAAATTAAAAACAGAATGTAGAAATTATTATCTGAAGGATGATATTACATGGTTTAAAGTATAACGGTTTCTAAACTAGTAGAATGATTCATCCATGTAACCACTGATACCTTGAGGATTACTATGATGAAACCCCCGTTCCCACAGAATTGACAACCAACTAAAAATTTCAGCCGAAGTTTCCATTGGATTTTGTTGAGCTTCATTAATAGAGCTTGGACAGTTATCAGAAAACCGAAGTAATAAGGTTACCTGCAACAAACTATTAGTATTAAGTGTAGAACTGAGGGTTCAATCCATAATGAAATTAATAATTATTTAATATTGAACTTTATTATTATCCAGCAAAGTACTAAGTGGTTTTCATGTTACCATATCTATAACCGACTAGATCACTTTATCTGAACTGAAAATTCTTAAGAAATCAGTTTGATTCCATAAAGAATAGTTAAAAATGTGTCGCTACCTGGTGACTCCAAGCAGCTTCTACAAGATGAGTACCATACTCTTCAAGCATTTCATAGAGCAGTATGAAGGCCTCCCATTGCTGCCGACCCCTCAAGCCTGAATCAATTGAAGTGCAGAGGTTTCCCATCCCCAGCGACTTGGCCTCCTTGGCAGCCCACAGCTCCCTTTTTGTCATACCTCGTGTGCTTGGATGCTTTTCTTGAGAATTCCTCTCTGAAACACCAGAGTAGAGTTGATTTTCTCCAGTTATCTGCAGCACTCTCTTCAATATATGTATTGACTGCTTCCTCACCAAGCCTTCTTCATCAACCTGACAAGCCCATCAGAAAATTATTTTGACAAACCACTTAATAACACAAATGAAAACAAAAGCAAAGTAATAAATCTAAGTGCTATGATTATCAACAACTCAACAAGTATAAACGAGAAGTGGAAACAAGAATGTGGGCAAGTACCAATCCTCTTCTTATTTCATCCCAAAACACTTTCTCAGCACTTATGTCAAATTCTTCCGCTCTGCCACTCCGGTCAACATTTCCAGATCCTTCTGTGAAGGGGAAAACTGACAAATATAGGGAGAGTACACTATAGGCATCTCTTCTCTCCAAAGGCCCAAGAGAAAACAGAGTTTGGCAGCACTTCCAAATTTTCTCAAAGAACCAATTCCTGAAAGTGGCCCAAAAGAGAATTAGAAACAATAAATCCATACCTCATTGGTTAAATAAAAGTAGGATTCATGTAATTGGCAGCATTTGAACATTCTCTGGATCTACCTAGAAATTGTACGAGTATGCCCAATTTCCAAGGAGGGGCAGACAACAAAAGCTTTAATAATAATAGGAATGAGAAAGCCAATTGCACAAGAACGGTGTTCCAAACTTAGAAAAAGCAATTGCTCAGTTAGGTTACACAAATTCCAAAGCAAATTTGCAGCAAACTTTTCTGCATAACAAGACCCATTTTCCAACATTGATTTTGTGTTCAGAGCAGCTTGAAGACTTCCTAGAGCAGCATCCAGTATTAAGGTTAAAATATGGCATGACGTTGACAATGAAAATGACCTACACAAAAACAGCATGTACTCTTTATCCATATCTGAAGCATTTATCTGGTCCTCTGACCCCCTGAAAAGTGAGGAACTACCCCATTCAATGATATCTGATCCTTCATTTTTAAGCATACCCAAAGAAAGACCAACTGAACAGAAAATACAAGGCACCAAGGTTTCTTCCAAAACTTCCCAGGTATTAGTCTTGGAGACAACATCAAAAAATGATTCTGTAATCTACAATAAAAGTAAAATAAAATAAATAAAAAAGCAGAACAAAAAAAAAAAAAGGCACTCAGAAAAAAATAGATTTAGGGTGATAAGTTTAAATAGTTTAAGTAGGCGTAGGAGCAGCCTGTAATTCTACCTGGTTAAGTATTTCACGGTCAAATGCATGAACTATCTTCAGTAGCGGAATAAAACTTCTCCACAAGAATGATTGAAAAGCATCATGATTAGACCCTGCATTGAGAATTTATCCCATATCTTAACAAACTCTAGTTAAAATAAATAATTACAAAAATAACACCAATGAACAATACATAGAATTCAAATACAATTCCACAAAAAGATAAGAGGAAATGATGGAAAAGTGTAAAGAAACAGAATTCAATAGTTGCAACCTTGAACTTTGTGCATGATTATACTTTGCATTGCAGGAGGAGGCTAAGCAAGAAGCAATTGGATGAACAGAAGGAGAGTGAAATTACTCTCTCATCCAATCTTAAACCTCTTCATCCTGTACTTCTGGTAATGAATGAGAAAGAAATGGTAATGAAAGATGTCCCTTGGACCTACTTCTTTTTTCCCGTCCTACGACTTCCTGTGCTCTCAACAAAGCAGGTAGACTACTTTTTCTTGACATTCACCTTTTCCTTCCCCTATTTCCTTTCTTCCTACCAAACAACCCACTTTTGCTCAAACTAGATGCACTATGTTCACGTTAACCTCTATATTTTCATATTTACATGAAGTTTCTAAAATACATCTACTAGTTATCTAGTAAAACAACTAAAGTTACGATAGAAAAGTCATTGAGAAGAAGCAGATACAAGAGTTTTCACAAGAATTTGTGTGTTCATTGGCTGCTGTAAGATCCCATGTGCATTTTCTTTATCATTAAAATTTTTTGACAAACAGGGCAAAAATGCTTCACATGATAATGGAGTTACATTGAAGAATAACTAAGACAAACTAGCAAAAATATTTTCCTTTTTCATAAAACATAATATATTTTTAAATGTAAATTAAAAATAAATTTTATAGAAAAACCGTACGAATAATGGACCGAGGACCATAGCTCACCAAGCATCTTGAGAAGATGACAAAGTGCACCCATCATTGATGCAATATTGTTACATTGATCAGAATCCAATTTCTCACCCTCCTGGATAGCATCCTATGTAAATAGAAAAAATGAAAATGAACATTAAAACATATTCAGTTTGCCAATTTTGTCTTTTCCTTTCTTTGGCTGAGAAAATAACAAATTCTGTGTGTCCGGCCACTAGGGAAAAAACCATGAGATCCATGAAATAAAGAAAATGTTAAAACTTTCAGTGATATCTAGATAAGTTACAAAATCAATTTTTATTAACTGATAGATACATCTTAATTAGAAGAAGGTCATCATCAAGTAAGCAAACTCAACTAATCCAAAAAAGTTACAACGACTATTCATACTTAGCATAGATTCTATATTTTTAACCCCGTTTTTTTAAAACTAATATATATATTGAGGAGAAGGAAAATAACAAGAAAGTGCAACAGTCAACAAAAATAAATTCATAACAGCAGCTCCATTTTGTTACTCATTCTTGCATTTTCTCCATAACCAACAAAGAATTAAAATTTCCATTAAATTTTCACAAAATTTGCCCACTGGATTTTTCAAAAATAAACGAACCTTAACTGAACAAACACCAAACTATATACCAAGCAACACATATATATATAGCATCACCAAAAAGTAAAGCCAAAAAGAATTCTCAAAGGTGTTCTTGATGATTGGATAGCAATAACTTGTTGAGAATATAAACAAACTTATCAAGAGGCCTAACAGGTTACTATGAACTAAGTAACAAGGTTATCAAAAATTCACTTACTGATAATAAATTTCGATGAAGTAAAGATATTTAAACAAAATTAATTGGAGAAGTGTCCTGTTTCAATAGAATTTAAAGAAATACCTCGGTGAGAGCAGAGAAAGTATCAAGAAGAGAAGCGAAAACTGTTGAAGCAGATAAGTCAGTTGATGCCAAAATGCAATCCAACATTGGAGGGATAGCTGCCAGAGGAACTTGTTTAAAGCTACTTGAAAGTAAGGAGATGGGAGAGACCATTTGGTTGGCCTCCGTTGAACTCATATTCAAAAGAAAAACAGATGTCTCCGGTTCGTTGTTTCAGTTGAAATGTGGCGGTTTTTGAATTAAACGGCTCTATAATCCCTCCGTTTTTCAAATTACATATATATTCCGGTGGCGTGCATGGTATGATAAAACCATTAAACCCTAGGCTGGTACGGCTAGACGACTAGTCGTTTAAGTGATGGAGGACTTGTCGTGTGGACAATGCCCGACTTGTACAGAGATAAAACACTCCTCCCTTCTAGCTGAGTCCAGTTATCTGTGGACCAGATCTTGCCTCATACATCATTCCGAATTGGACATATAAGCCCAAATCAATGGTCAGTTTGGGTCAACCCAAGCGTATGTCATGTTAGTCTACTTGAAGCCCAAATCATGAGGATGACTTGATCCATTAACCTAAAAGCCTTAACCAAATCTATATAGATTAATGGTTTCCTTGTGGCCTTCCTATGGTAAACCCACTAGATTTAGACCACCTTGGGCTCAAACCAGTCGTACACTTTGAAACAGAGTCATATTAACTGCTTTCTGCTAAGGTGTGAGAAACATGCCTCAATCTGAACTTTCGGCTCCAAATCTATCAGATCGTTTTGCGCTTCTCTTTTTTGTCTGGAACAAAAGCTTCCCTTCCATGGCCCATATTCTTAAGCTGGCTTTATCCCAAAAGTCATGTGTTAAGTCGAATAGAAAGCCCCACGTTACTGATCAGTGGAAAATTTTTTTGGGCCTACCTTTCAAAGCCTATATTCATTTGGACTGATCCAAGGACTAAGGCCCAGACTAACAAGAGCCTAACCCATATCGTTTTAAATCAGTGTATATACTGTCTCATTCCGAACTGTCTAGGCCTAAATCTGTCAATTTCCTTTCAAGCCCAAATTCATGTTGGGCTGCTCAAAGGGGATGATCAATAACAAGGACTTAATTTCAAGAGGCCCAGATTCTATTGCGACACCATTTCAAGGCCTTGATACACCAGTTTGTCTGATCTAATTATTACAGGCCCAATTTAATTAGATAGTCTGATCTAGAGATTGAAGGACCAAATTACTCTGTTAAAGATCCATTCAAAAGATAGGCCTGCCAATGCACTACATCTGGGTTATACCGGACCATTATTGGTTTTCTTTTCTAAGCGCCAAAATATTGCCAAGCCCAAATCCACAAGGAGCGCCGGCCTGTACTTTGATCGGGCCAAGACGAAGAATCTAACACAAAATAATTTTATTCTGGGCTCAGAAAATATTATCGCCACAGAACAAGGATTTCATTTCAGCAGTAGTAGCTCGGTATCTTGTAGAGTAAACATACATACGTTTCATGTGGTTAAATTGTTTGAAGGTAAATGACACCCTTTCATGTTTCTGTCAATATTTTTTAAACTATTAATTTTTTTGCCTAAACACATTTTTAAAATAAACAAATAAACGATTGACTTCGAAATATATTAAGAGTTATGTAGTGAATAACTAAATCAGAAAATAAAAGCATAACCTAATTTTGCAAATAATTTTATTCTACTTGGTTATCGTTTATTTGCCACGAAAATTGAACGGACTATTCAAAAAGTATAAAAATTACTATTTAAAAAAATATTGATTTTAATTTTTAAGATCACGATATCGCTCGGTCAAAATGTCCAACTTATTTTTTGCCTCTCTCCTAAGTTTGGTCCGGTTATTTGTGTTGTTAGAAAAAAAAAAAAAAACTAAAATTTCTAACTTTAATTTAAAAACTGAAGTCCAAAAATTTTATATTATCCATAAATTCTCTAAAATATTCTAGTTTAATTCATTAGTTATCCATTTGTCCATAATTTTTACAAAACAGGATATAACTAAATAATATATCTATAAATTATAATATAAAAAGTGTTAACAGACACAACTAAATAAGTAAAAACAACATTACGAAGGTAAACATATAAAAATTATTAATTTTAATATTTTAATTAAGATGTTTATATACATTATTTATATTTATATATTCATAAATTTTCTATTTAATTTAAATAAGTTCGTATTCCGAACAAAAAGACAAACGTCCTTATCAAATATTTTTTTTTATATATTGGTACCATCTTCTTTATTACATTTGAAACTTAATAAATTTATTATTTTCATTTCTATAGAATAAAATTTTATTTAATAAATCTGTTGGCTTAAGTTTTTTTTTTTTTCCAATAAAACCATTTTAGATATTTTGAAAAGAATTATGAGTTCAATAGCTATGTTTTCTTCTATTAGAAAAATATAAACACCTTTTTGAGTAATTAAACTATTTATATAATTATAAGTCTAATTGCTACACTTTATGTTGAAAATTTTTAAGAAGAGTTATGTGATTGAAAATGATGTTTTTGGGTCTATTTTACATTTGTAAGATAGGAATATATTGTCTATAAATAGCACTACCTTTACTGGCTTTGAAATTTTTTGATTACACGAGTCTAAATAAATATTTTCTTAAATTAAATACAAAAGTAGAGTTAGTTTCATTGATTGTTATTTTACATGTATATCAAGTAAATAAGTTTTCTATAAAATTTAACTTTGATAATTTTCAAAACTTTCTGGAACAATTATAATGAAGGTTTAGGATTTTATTTATTGTGAAAATATAAACACCTATAAAAAGGTTTTATTTTATTTATTGCACAAATATAAACACTCATAAAAGGGCTTTATAATAGTAGATACTATGAGTTTGTACGAATCAGTTATGCCACCGGGGGGGGGGGGGGGGGGGGGGGGGGGGGGGGGGGGGGGGGGGGGGGGGGGGG
>JANLJB010005826.1:0-11578 GCA_026212285.1 Bursera cuneata
AGTTACATAAATTAATTATTTTATCCTAACAATAATATTTGGAGTTGTTTGATAATCATTAACTTATAAAATTATTAAAGATCCATAAGATAAAACAATTTTTGTTGACATTTTGAAGCTTGGAATATCTAAAAGAAGGCAAATGATATGCATTCCAAGTTTGCATTTCAATTTTTTTGGTGTTAAGTGATGAGTCTTTTCATACCACATCAACACATCACCTACCGTCTTGCTATGATACGTTACTTGAGAAAAAAAATTTGAGTTATTACTTAATACGAGTAACGTAATACATTTAATCATTTAGTTTTATAATATTGAACATAATTTTAACGATATTTTACGGTTTAGATTTATTTTCAGAATTTTAACTTAAATTAGGAGATTTCAATAAAATTTGATCCGTTTTTAAAATATATATATATAAACATTATGTCCTATTTGATGCTTAACACTATCAAGACATTGTTGGATACTATTGAATGCTAAACAATGTTTGTCATTAAAAATAGAATCACGATATCAAAATTTTAATAAACGGATCAATATTCAAACACCCCCTTTCATTTAGATCAAATTTTCCGGCTCTTTCTTTTACTTTTACCACATGATTAATTTAATACTCTATTATTATAATTTAAATATAAGTGGTCCATGTTTCAAAATAAAAATATTATTTTCAAAACTTAAAATGATATATCAATCAATATAACATTACTTAATTGTTTTCAAAATTCTAAAAGGAATGTCTAATTGTTATAAACTTTAGTTAAAAATAACAATAAAAAGAAACATGTATAAGTGTAACAGGATTATCCATTGTTATACCATTTGTATGATTGATATGAGAGTATCACATGATTGATACATTTTTATAATGAAAAAGTCAGCCACACTATAGTCCATGGTGGCAGTAAAGGTGAGTGATGCTCCATGTATAAATAGTGAGATATGACTAAAAGAAGCAATTATTTATCATCATCAGAAGCAGAAGCAGAAGCAGGGTAGCAAGTAGCATGGCCCCATGAGATGAGATGACAGGGGAAATCTTTGTTTCAGTGGGCATATCTTGAATAAAATACAATTGAGTACACAACTTGTGGAAAAATAAAGGAGTTTGTCACGGCTTTGCTGAGGAAAGTGATACTAAACTTTTCATTGATCTATCTGTTTGTTGGGACACAAAAATGGAATCTATGTCCCCTTTCTCCTTTCACTTTCACTTTCGCTTGCACTTTTTTTCTGATTTTCTTTAATTTTAAAGTGGGTATGGTATATGAAGTGGATGCTCATGCTTGCTAGGCTTAGTGGGCAGAGCATTACCTCTCTTTGCCTTCAACATGTTCCTCATCATCTCACCTGGAAAAAAGATAAAAATGCCAACAGATAATTCAATCATTGAATCATATACCATGCTTTTGCAAAGATATCTGTTAGGGACACAACATTATGTCCCATTGTCATGTCCAATTCATTGTCTTTGGCTTTCTTTTTATTTTTTCTTTCTTTTCATTTTTTTAAGATATTTCTGACATTTGTCGTCATATGATTCTTTTAAAAATGAGGAAAAAAAAAAAAAATCATCATAAGCATTCCTCTTTATGAGTGTCTTGATTGAGAGAATCTTGCAGAAAAAGGACCCAAAATGGCGAAGAGAGGGAGGAGAGAATTACAGGTGGCTAAACAGTCAGGAAAAAAAGGAAGAAGCAAGTTCCAACGAAATTTGTTAATATCAGTATAGCTTTGGCATGCAAATTTTGATGGAAAAGTTGCATATGGGAAAGATTCAAATAAACAGGAGAAGAGACCAATTAAGAAATTCATTGTTGATATGACAAAATAAGAAAATTTGACACTATTTAACAGAGATACATGAAGTGTATTGTAGCCAATCTTTCAAACTCCTACTATGGTGTTATATGTACCATAAGCAGCAAAAAGCAATCCACAAGACAATATGCAGAAGTCCAAGGCTTTCTGCCAGAAGTTCAAAGATGGTCCTAGCAAGGTTAGGTGAAATGAGGCTGGTAAAACAAATGAGATTAAAGCACAAACAGTACTGCCTACAAGTGACACAAACACACCGAAGCCTGGCACACACGAGGCCAACATTGCCAACCCCACTACCAGAATTGCACGGCTAATGTATGTACGAAACTTTCCTAATCTTGTAGTTGAATTGTCAAAAGCAGTGCAGGGGAGCTTATGAAACCATGTAGTGCCCTTTAACTTCTGCTCTACAATCTCATGAACTGGGTGTACCATGATTGGGAATGTAAATATCAGCCCCAAGCACAAGCCCATCTGCCAGCGAAAACATAATCTAGTAAGCAAAATCACTTTGTTGATAATCCAATATAGCATTAGAGGTGGAATTGCAACACATTAGTTAAAGCAAAAAAAAAATTTCACAAACTGTAGTAGTGCGTTCCTTTTGGGGATAGGACTTGAATACATCCATATAAAACAGGGAAAAGAATACTTATTCTTTCTAATTTGAACTAATTTTTAATTTTGTATAAAAAAAAATGTTTTTATAAACATCTGACCTAACATATCTCTAAAAATATTATATGTTGCGATCTCATTTAAAGACAAAGAATTACGTCCAAATTATGAACCAAAGAGCTAATTAGCAATCTTAATCCCCAAAAAGAATAAAGAAACTCATGACCCTACGGAAGCTATTAATTATTTCCCTCAAGTTCAAGGGAAAGAATTGGTAAGAAGACTCTTGATTGTTCTGAAATCATATGATACAGACAACAGAGTTACAAATACATCAGTTCTTCCAGAATGACCGTGCCTATAAAAGATAAATGCATCAATCTCTACAGAGATAAAATATGCTAATGGATAGGATAAATCTACTCGGAAAAGAAGAACAATCAAAGTTTTAATTGTGGATGACAATTATGAGACATCTAAAAAGTATACAGATGGGCATAGCATTTTATTAATGTATTTTCCAATGGCTTTTAGAGGTCAGAACTGGGTTTAATTCCAGAACCAGTCCCTTATTTTTTAATCGTACTCCCTATATAGCGGGGACAAGCTGTACAAACTTTAAGCTCCATCCTTCAAAATCTTGCCCAGATCACACGTGTTTCACAGATCAATTGCAGTCACAATATAGAACTCTGTAATTTTACATTCTATAAATTATATTATGTAATTGTAGTTATCAATTGACATTCAATATTACAAGTACAAAGTTTCAAGTTACAAAAACAATAGTTTTCGTAAACTTTCAGGATCCTATACTGTAATATTACTACGAATTGACATTCAATATTACAAGTAAAAACTTTTACGTTACAGAAACAATAGTTTTAATAAACTTTCAGGGTCCTATACTGTAACATGACCTATTCCTCATGCTCAGGTAACAGGGTATAAATCTAAAATTGGTCCTGAATTTTTAATCTCACTCCATTTCTAGCATGAACAAGCGTCAAGAAGTATAAAGTTTAAGCTTCCTAATTAATTTCTTGAACAAACCCAAAAGAGAAGGACAGATCAAGAATTGCAGTAATTAGCATGGAAAGGAAAGAGATACACAGTTAATGGCAAACACTATACTCAAGATAGGAGCAGATTACCTTAACTGCAATGGAAGACCAATCGTGGGGCAGATTTAGAGTTACAATATCCTTAGTTTGATCACCGTAAGCCATGTAACCAAAGAAACCAAATAGAACATAAACAAGAGTTATCCCAGTGAAAGCCTGAGCCAGCAACTTGGTAAATCTACCCCTTTCTCTCATTGATTGTTCTAATGCCAATGTCATCCCAAACCCTTCAAAACAGAACACTGCCATCCCTCCGGCAAATGGCAACCCTCCAATGTTAGAGGTGATTGCTTTCCTATCTCCAAAAGAAAATTCACCACCAACAATCTTTTGTACATCCTCTTTAACCACTATTATCATTGCTAACACATTACATATATCAGCAAAAATGCTAAAAGGTGAAAGAGCTGATAAAGTATTGATCCATGATAAAGCAATTTGAACGGGGACTACTAAGAATATGTAAGATGAGTAAGTGAGAGTGTGGCTTTTGAATATTGATGAGACGTTTTGGCCAATGAAAACTAGGTACGCAACAGATCCTCCACATTGGGAAATGAATATGAGAAATTCTGTTAGATACCGACCTGTTTTTCCCATGCATTTATAACCTAAATCACCATACGTTTTTGTTTCTGTTGATGCTTCTTCAGAAGCTAATCTGTCTCTACATTGAACCTGTGGATCAAGAAAGTGTAAATCAACTTTTCCACTAAAACATCGTTCATACAGGAGCCCTTTCCCTAGAAAAGTACATAAAAGGAGTATCTTTTGATAGAAAAGATTGAAAATAAGATTTTATAATTTTATATAATACAAAAAAAAAAAAGATAAAAAACTCAAATAATAAGTCTATTTTCTTCAACAGTTTAAAACCCTTTTTGCCTTTTGTTTTTTGATTCGTACTTTCTGATCTAAATAAATAATAAACAAAATGAACAAAGAAAAGCTTCATCTGGGTATTGTTAATTACTCTGTCCTTTGCACCCACAAAGATAAATAAGCTTTAGAAAAGAGAGAGAGCAGACTGACTAGGAGTAGCATGCAGTAGTAAGTGGAAAGTCCAGCAATGATAACACCAAGAGATCCAGCAAGCCAACCAGCCACACGAAAAGCAAAAGGCAGACCTAAAATGCCCGTGCCAACTATAGAAACAATGATATTCCCGAGTGTTTGAGCCGTTGATGCTGTTCCTGCCCCTCCTGTAGAAGAGGAAGAAGTAGAGGACTGCAGTAAAGAAACATCAATGCCTTTGTCCATGCTTTTGTTTGAAGTTGCAGTGTGTGGCTGCCACCAGCGAGTTCGATTCGACTTAACTCGGGTGGCACATGGATATGGAACTCTTAAGCGCCAAACCGTGACAAACTTCGGCTGGTTTGGTTTACTAATAAAAGGGGTAGTTAGACGAGATGAGATCCACAAGATATCGATATGGATTCAATTTCAATGCTTTTTGCTGTTTCTTTTAAGTGTGAATGCGATTTCTGAACGTCACGAGTTCTAACTCTACTTGGATTCTACACTCTACTATTCTTTATTGTACTTTCGACGTCAGGATAAGGACAGACACAGACACGAAAGGAAGAATCTGGTTAGTAACAAGTTACTAATAATCACAACTCCAAGCCTTGTCTGGTAGTAGTTCCATGTTTCACCAGCTCACCACCTCATGCTCACCGCTGCTCTGCACCCAACTTTTCATAAATGGAAAGCTCTATTTATGCGTTACCATTCATTGGAGAGTATCGTTAATTTATATTAATGTTAAATATTTTTTTATAGATACAATTTGTTATAAATATAAGAGATTATAATAATATTATACCAGATCAGATTTTATAATTAAGTTGTGTATGTATGTTTAATAACTGATAATAATTGTATTTTGTTCAAATGTTTAAAAAGATGATGGAAAATTTTTACAAAAATCATAATATTATAGAATCAACATAATCACAGATAAACCTCTAAATTTGGAAAACCCTTCGGAAAACCCTCGAGGGATTGATTCATATTGTGAAGTCCTTTTAAATCTTTAGAATCAGAAACTCAAAAAAGCTTTGACAGATGGAAATGAGAGTAGGCCCGATTTACTTGATCTGTCAAATTTCTCAAGATTGCCATCAAGGAATTACAGTGAGACTGCCATAAATCTTAAAGTTCCCTCACGGAAAGCGAAGCACCAATTACGCAGTTACAAATCTTCTGGGATCGAATGAAATTATCATCATAGTCTGTCAGTAGATATCAACCTGGAATGTAAAGTTGGCAACCAAATGAAGGAAGTAGGAACAAATAGAAGATGAAAATATAGCAATTACCAGACCAAAGTTGAGAGTAATCGCATTTTTTAGATGGAATTCTATAAGTCCAAAAACATCAAATCATTACACTTGCACTGCCGTATAACAGTAAGTAATGAACATTTACAATAAATGGAAGTGGGAAGCAGAAATATCAAGAAAAGCGGCAGTATGGGCAGGGTTGCCTAGCAGAATTGATAAGCATGCCACAGTAGCAATTGCACACAAGTCATATACTACAACTCACAATCCCATATTTATCGCATCTTGCGGAATCAAAATTCAAACACTGCCGAGATAACCAACTATTGATTAGAAAATGAAAAGAATAAGAAAGAGTAGGTAAATGGAAAAAACAGCAGCTACCTAATTAGGCTGTCCTGTTTGCATCCCTTCTTGTATTTACAAAAGGCAAATGATTGTCTAATACAGTATGCAACCACCTACATGCTCGCAGAAGGTGTGTTTTTCACTAGTTTACATGATACAGTATCCACTAATTGGTAGATGCTTCAGTATGAAACAACATGAAGCATTTACAACAGGAGTAAAATTTCTCTCGCATTTGTTCTAATGCTTCCTTTCTAGTCTGCCAGTTGCTCTAGATCCTTGGAATATTTACAAGGTCTCAAAACAATATGGCTGGCAGACACATTCAATAGCATGCATCAACTTTCTCCGTGGTCCAACTGCATCTGCACCCATATCCTTGAGCTTCTTCATGGTTAGGTTGACCAACTGAAATTTATTGACACTCTTTCCCCGAAAAAGTCTAACAAACTGTCCCAGTCCCAGTGATGCTAGCCACCTGCTCAAACCACCAGCTTTTTGCAATTTCCTTTCAAGATTCAATGCCCTCAGTCTTTGATTTAGTAGCACACTCCTATCAAGTGAACCACCAATGCCATGCAAAGATCTTGGTCGCTTGATAGATCTCAAAGTGTTTGACACCCTTGGTGTGTTATGTGACTTTGAAGCACGCACTTGATCTGGATTTTCTGGTTCCATTCTAGAATATATCATTGGTGGCTTAGCTATGGTAGGAATGTGCATATGAGGAGGTTTTCTGGCTATCTGGATACCTCTATTAGCGGGCAATGATGTGGACTTCTCTCGTTCATCAGCTAGAGGTTGCTTGGGATGAGACTCCGATTGACATTGTGATTGTTTGTTAAGTGGCATTGCTTGCAGTTGACTTGGTCCAAGATTTGGCATTGTGGACTTATTAGCCGCAGGTAAAGGAGGAATCAGAATGGTGATTTTCTGCTTTTTAACTATAATCCAACCTTCATCTTCATTATTTGAGTTGTTTTCTGGCACTGCCATCAAGTGCCTTTGCTTTGTTTTGACCATTAATTGTAGACCTGCTTGTTAGATGTAAAGAAATAGGGTCAAAACTTACAACTATATCAAATGTCTATATGATCACAAGCAAGGTCAACAAAAACTAGAACTGATCACCTAAAATTAACAACTTGCTCTTTAACATGGGGCTCTCTCATAAGGCTGTTTTAATCTTTTACAATTAGATGACTTGCAATGGCCGATGTTAACAAAAGACCCTTTTTGGTTGTGGTATTTCTCCACCTAGACTTGGTAAGAGTTACCTCTGAATATTCTAAAAAAACTACTCTGGTTCCAACAATTAGCAACCTCGTAAAGAATGCCTCCTAGCCATGCAGCAAATTTCCATTCTAGCACCAGATGATAGCTTCTAACTCTATTTTTTCAGTAATTCTAACTGCAGATCCTCTTGCTTCCTTATCAACCTCCAGGAAAATAACTCTGTAATCAACTTTAAAAGATTTGCAAAGATTTCTCTTGTCCATCAAGCAAAGAAACTAAAACAATTTACATCCTTAAGATTGAGAGAGAGAGAGAGAGAGAGAAGTGAAGACAGCTATTTCCGAATGTTGCAAGGACAATGTTGGGTTATTCTAAAAAAGGATTTCATGAGGGTTTTCAGGGAATTCTATAATAATGGGGTTGTCAACAACATCACCAATTCCACTTTTATTTGCTTAATACCCAAAAAACTTGATTCTCTTAAGGTTGGTGATTATAGGCCTATTAGCCTTATCACTAGTTTGTATAAAGTGCTTGCGAAAGTTCCTTTCCTAAGGTTGAAAGAAGTGTTAGAGGAAAAAATTTCAGCCTCTCAATCAGCTTTTATTAGAGGAAGACAAATTATTGATGCAGAGCTAGTGGCAAATGAAGTGGTTGATGAATGTAGGAAAAAAAATTGGAGGGAACTATTTTCAAAATTGACTTTAAAGAGGCTTATGGTCATGTCAATTGGGGTATTCTGGACTTCGTCCTTGAAGTTAAAGGGTTCAGGCATCAATGGAGAAAGTGGATTCAAGGGTGTCACAAGTCAATGAATTTTTCTATCTTGATTAATGGTTGTGCATGAGGAAGATTTGGAGCTTCTAGGGGATTAAGGCAATCACTGTCTCCTCTTCTGTTTGTTTTGGTTGTCAATGCATTGGGAAGATTGATGGATAGGGCTTTTCAGCATAATCTTATTGAAGGCAAAATTTGGTGGTCTCCCATCTCCAATTTGCGGATAACACTATTTTTTTGTCTTCGGGGAATGAATTGAAATTAGATAATTTACTTTCAGAAGTAGAGATCTTTGGTTTGATCTCAGGTCTTAAAATCAATTTGTCAAAAAGCATTATGATTGGAATCAACACTGAGGAGAGCAAATTGCAAGCTTTGGCACCAAGAGGTAGCCCCAAATATTTCAAAGCCCATTCCTCTTCAGAAAACACAACAAGAAGGGGATAAATACCAGTTAGGAAAACTTTTCCTGCATTGCAGTTTTTCTCTCAATCTTTGGTTTAAACTTCTCCAGACAGTTAAAATTAAGTGGGTTACTCCAGCTACTTGTTCTGATAAACACTTTTATGGCTTTGGTAAAGGAGATAAAGGAAAAGACCTTATGAAACCGTTCTATTTCAGCTATTTTTTGGGTGATTTGGCAAGAAAGAAATAGAATAATTTTTTACGATACGTATGAGTAAGATATTAATATTTTGTGGGACAGAGTTCGTCGTCTGACTTCTCTTTGGGCTTCAGTCTCAAAACTTTTCAGGATTCTTCTTTTTTCTTTACACACTTAAATTGGGAAGGAGTTCTAGGCTGATTTTGACTATTGGCTCTAGATATAATTGTCTATAGATTTTCTTCTTGAGTTGTTTAACCTATTCTGGTTTTATTTTTATGATCTATTAGTTGGATCTTTTTGTGCACAGCTTGTTTACTCTTGTATCTACTCTTCTCTCCTTTAATGGAAGTTTCTTTGTTTACTCTATAAAGAAAAAGAAAAAAGAAAAAAAAAAAAAAACTTGCAATGGCATCATTAAAAGTATGCATCATGATGAAGTTGATGATGATGTTAGTGTTATTATTATTGTTACTACTATATTACTATTATTCTAGTAGGAAAAATGAATAAAAATAAAATAAAAGGATAGAGTAATCAATCAACTTTCTAATGAAAAAACATCATTCTTGAGTGGGCTTTGCAGTTGTCCAATGAATTAGCAGCTCTGTCTGTCTCGGAGGTCATATAAAAAAATCTAAGGCTAATGTCAAAATATAACTGAATGTGTGGACAAATTCAACCAATATAACTACAACTATCAAAAATACTACAGGTACCCTATTATTCAATTAAGTGGCATTTCCCACTATCGCAGCAATTTCTTGTATAGCATGACAGGTAAAATCTAGAATACAAATATCACTCTGTTAGGTTTTACCTTGCTTTAGAAGTACAGTGGAATTATACCTTCCCTTGTAAACAGATTAGTCCTACTCATATGGATTAAAAGTAAACCAGAAAAAAATTCTAACCTCAGAGATACATTCCCAGATTTATTTTACATTTTTTCTGATTTTCCATCCTCTATGCGTATCTAATATGAGTTCAGAATTGCTCTCATAAGCTCCTTCTTACTTGCAATATTGTAGCCTACAGAATTAACTACATCAACAATAAAACATGCTGTCTAATAAAGGAACCTAGATCAAAGAATCCTAATAAGTGGTTTAAGAACAGCAACAAAGAGTTCATTTCACAAGCTTTATTATTTATTGCTAGATAAGATTCAGGGTAGAACCTACTCCAACCCCACTTCAACCAATTACCACCTGAGTCAAGGCTCAAAAGCAACCAAAAATTATGTTTAGATAACAGGATTAACACTGAGATGTTTATAATGAATAAACAAAGTCCCAGTAGAGCTTGTCAGTTAAAGTTGATTTCAAGCATTAGGTTCTCTTATGGTACCCATCAAAGAGTAAACTTTATTTACGCAATTTTAAAAGATAACTCACACAAGCTAATATATTGTAGAAGAGATGTTTAAGCATGCCAAACGAAGTTCTTTAGTGGTTAGATTTTAGAAATAATGCACCACGTCTTTAGATCACTAATATACAAATTCAGCTTAATTTCTAAACGAATTCAAACATTAATTTTCTAAACGTATATCAAGGATTTAACAGTCTCATTAGAAAATTACTTTTGCTTTTTACACATGCAAATGATTAGATCATCAGAATGAGCTTAAACAACAGCAAATGGCAAATGAATTACATAATTTGCTTTCGGGCATTACTTGTAGTAAACGGATGAAGAGCAATAACGTTATATATACTAAGAAGGAAAAAAAAAAAAAAAAAGACCTTTCAGATAGTTACATACGTAACCAATAGGACAAAGAACAGGAAATTTATCAATTTTTGGTTGTAAATGCTTTTGAAGTGCATCAACTTCATTTTTTTTTAAATCTCAAGCCCTAATTGTGATAGGAAGGAATGATCAAGCAAGCACCAAATAACCACAAACATGCAGCAGAAGCACATAAGAACGCCAATAAAAGTGTTTTCAGAAAGTATTTCCAGTTGTTATATTGTAATTACTGCCTATAATTGATCAAACAACAAGCATATATCAATTACAAACAGACCCAACAATCATAAACCATTCGAAGTATAAAAAAGAACAAAAAAAAAAAAAAAAAAAAAATAAAAACTTACCAAATAGCTCCNNNAACAAAAAAAAAAAAAAAAAAAAACTAAAAACTTACCAAATAGCTCCACCGATTGATGAAGAAAATATGCGATACCGTGAACTCGAATGGATTGTTCACGGAGTATCCAATATGGGAGATCCGGGTTGGATTTGAACCACGACCCACCTCAGTGAGGACGAGCAAAGAGAAGAAAGTTCTAGTTTTTGAGAGGGGAAGAAGAGGCTTGATGCATTGGCAACTGGTAAGTCAAGCTTGATAAGGGTATTTATGTAATTTTAGGAAACTATTGGAGGACAAATAATTTGGCAATTTTCCTTGAGTTCTGTTATTTTTCTAACTTCATACATAATTATTCAATTTCTTTTAAAAAAATAAGAAAAAATATATTTCATGCTTTTGTTTTTATTATCGAAATGTTCCTCGAGTGATTTTCTAATGAGTACAAATTTAATTTTTTTTTTTTTACATCTATCTTGAACCCTACTTTATTTTTATTAGAAAATTCATAAAATATGATAGAATAGGAACATTCATCCATCCAAGTCATGAAGAAAGATAGTGTGCTTTATATAAAATTTTGTATTTATTGTTTTAGTTTTAATATATATTAATTAGATAATTTTGTTTTATGACTTATAAGTTTGTTAAATATATAAAT
>JANLJB010005828.1:0-10328 GCA_026212285.1 Bursera cuneata
TATTGGCTTAGCTTTTAATTTTTTTTCCCTCTATAAGTTATGTGCTGCTTATGTATTAACAGCCCTTGCTTAGTGATAATGTGGTCCCACCCAATATGCCCTGCAAGGACGTACAGTTTCTTGCAAGTTGCTTCATGAGTTTAATCATAACTGCACAATTGGTTTTCTGTTGGTCAAAAAGTTTCTTTGTCTTTGAATCTTAATCAAGTAAATGAGTTAAGGGTGGTATTTACAAATAGGAAACTGACACTGATGCCAGCTTATATGGAATTAAAAAGTTTTGTGAAAATAATTTTGTGATGCAAGTTTCCTTTCCCACTCTAGTAGCTTTCTTTGATTGAGTATGTATTACTTTGATGGGAACATAATAAATGTGATAGTGAAATCTTCAAGAATGTTGCTGATAAAACTTTTTTTCTCATCTAGTCATTCGCCACTAGTCCAATGTGTTCTGCATTTTCTATTATCATTTTTTTAATTGTTAATTTTCCTTTTATAGCCATACTTTGATTGATGAAATTGTGGACTATTACATCATACAGATAGATCTTATTGTTGAATTGAGTAAATATACTAGGTAATTTGACATCTGGACTACTGTATATTACATAAGAAAAATTGAGAATTACATAGGAGTATAAGCAGAAAATGCAGCTCAACAATTACTTGGGCATGCAAATTGTATTCAAGTGTGATGACCTAGAAGAAACATGTTGAAGAACTTTGACTCATAAAGAACCATGAAACCCTGCTGAGATCACTTGGATTTCATGCATTATTGAATTTAGCTGCTCTAAGTATATGAAGTTTGGCTGGGCAATGGCCATTGCAATTTGCTCTTGGTCATTTTCTTGAGACATCTAGTACTTCTAACTTCATTCTTGGTTATACTTTTATTTGGGGTACTAGTTGTTTCGGTTGTGAATATTTATGCCCTCTGTTTATGTTAATTGTACTTAACATACATTATGTGTCTAGTTTGGAAATGCTTTTTCAATTATGTGAAGGCATTTGGTTGTAGGACTTCTGATCTGCAGTCCTGCTTTTGATGTATTTATTTCTTCTTTAATTGCTTGACATAAAATGATTTTAGTTTTGTTCACTTAATCAGGTTGCTTGTGCGTCTAAAAGAAGTAATGAAGTACGCATATTTGATATTGGTTACATTTCATCCGAACCAGTTGAAGTAAGTTTTTCTTTACACAATTCGATATTCTATATATTGGTAGTAACATTTACTTTCTGCTCCAAGAAATTAAATCTTTTTGGGCTCAATTTCCGTCAGATTACTATTAACTTTGCAAAACATTTAAAAAAGAAAGAGAAAGATAGAAAGGAACACTCCTTTCCAGCCTAGTACCTCTTGCATATGTGTGATCACTGGTAAAGACTTCTTTTGGCTTGGCCATAAGGGATTTGACAAAAATCAAACAGTTAACTGTGATTAACATTTTTTATTAAAGAAATGTGATAGAAAATCCTTTGTCGTTTAGTATAATTTCTATAGTATGTGTTTCATCCATACTTTGGTACGATATTCTATTTCCATTGTGTAAGGTGATGGATTCTTTTTATTGTTAATGCAGGTCTTAAGAACAAGACCTTCTATTACTGTACTTGGATATGATGCTCACAAAGGTGTATCTGATATTGCCTTTATTGAAACTGATGAGTCTAGGTTGGTAAAGTAGTGACCTTTGATTGATTTATGTATCTAAACCTTGATACTATAGGTGTGGTTAGGAATCAAAGGAGATAGTCGCAAACTTTAAATGTTCATTATTTATATATGATTTTTTTAATCTTTTATTTTAAAGAAGAATAGGCAAGTATGTTAATATTGTGGGACCTTTGTATAAGTGGTGATTCTTGATAAACTGAGCTACACTACATTTGTTTATATAGAGGTAAATTATTCCTGTTTTACATTGTGATAAATTTCCTCAATAATATAGTTATATAATCAAAAAGTTCTAACCTTAAAGGTGAGGGAGATTACATAGATGTTGTTACAAATCTAGAAGTTCTTTTTTGTTTTGGTTATGTTAGTAACTTCAATGTCAGTTTGATTTATAGTCTGCAAGTCATATCAAATGATACAAAAATCTTGAATATGCATTTTTTTGGAAGTTTTAAAATAGTTAAGAGTAATTCTAAAAACTTGCTTAAAATTATACTAAAATTAAGTTTTTTGGTTGTTCTTTGTAAGATCTCATCCAAATTATGTCCAAAAATTCAATTTAGGTTGTAGTTTCTGAAAAACCTTTAGCAAATCACAGTTCATACAAAGATTTATCACACTTTTCTTGTAGATGAGGTCGTAAAATATAGTAAAAAAAGATCATATATACACTATCACTTATATTTGAAAGCCCTATGCAAGGCAGTTCCTGGAGGTTATAATGGGTTCTTGTTTTTTCCCCCTGTAGTCGTATTTTCAGTTGAAAGTGATGCCTTTAAGCTAATGATAAATGTCTTATTTTTAGATATTTTACCTATGGTAAATGCCTTATGATAAATTTTTTACTGTCTGTTGCCAGAAATGGGATTCTTAGCTGAACTTGTATTGTTTCAACAACTTTTGTAGAATAAGTGACTGAAAATAATACAAGGCATCTGATATGCCTTTTTAAAGTAACCTCAGTATTAACTCTAAAAATTGTGAAGAGAAAGTAGTTTTAGTTGGCAAGGTTTATATATCATTGTTTTTGGAGATGCATATATCAATTAGCTTCTTGCTAATAATAATCTTTCCTTGATGTTGATTTTTGTTAATAGGTTAATTGGTTCTGATACACATGGGGTAATTAATGTATGGGATAGAAGAATGAATAATCTTCCTTGTATCGAGCTTGTAACTGGTTGTCGTACCAGTCTTTCTACAATCAAAGTACATGCTGAAAGTCAGGTAATAATTGGCTCAAACGAAAACTTCAATACTATTGTAAATTTCACTTGTATGAACTTTTTCATGCTTTTTATTTATTTTATTTGTAAAGATATAAAACTCTGTTTTAACTATTTGTTACAATATTTTTCATGTGTGCCACCTTTTATACATGGTTGACATAACAATTAATCAAGAGTCCTTAATTCAGAATGCTTATGTTATGTTCTGGGAATGGATGTTCAAACTTGCATGAAAAGGCATTTGCAGTTTCTGGGTTTAGAATGTTGGGAATGAAAGAGTATAATAGAGAAAAATAGAGAAACGCAACACAAGAATTACGTGGTAAAGAAAACCATAGAATATCAAAGAAAGACAATTTCCACTAGATGAAAAATTATTACAATCATATAGAGATTCTCACCTCTCGCCCTTTACCCTAAAATACACCTACAATGTACCCAAGTATTTCCGTATTCATACCTCTTAGAGAAGAATTTATACTTTACTAGAGAGAAATTTTGCCAACTCCTTTAAATAGGTCCTTAAGTTCCCTTCCTACTTGTATCTAAGCAATGTGTGATTACTGTATTTATATAGTTTTCTTAGTTTTTTCCTTTCCTTTTCTTAGTTGAAGAATATTTTATTTATTTAGTCAATATTCTAAAAAATCTTCACCTTGATTAAATAAAACCTTTAACATTATCTCTTACTGACAATCACAATTCTCAAACTAGAGAATTATCATACTTTATCATATAGAGTATATCCAATTAGAATAAATCATTCTAAGAATTTCATCACGGCTTTATATGGAAAATACTTATTGGAAATCTATGGTGCAATCCCTATGTTTGACATTTTCAAGAGTTTCTCAACCCTCGACATTCCTTCCACCATACACCTTGCGTCAAGGCGAAATCAAATGCTTGTATATAAACTTGTGAACCCACTAGTAGTAACACTCATTCTTTCATGGCACCTAGCGACATGCCATGAGGATATACATGTCAGTCTCAAAGAACAAGGTCTTTTCCTATAGCATAGAGAGACGCTGTTAGTGGTATCATTGGTATTTTCATTTACTTGGAGTTACTAACCGAACTTGCTCCACCATTTTGAAAATTATTCTTTTTAAGTGCCCAGATTGTCCATATTTCCAGTAAACTATTTTCTTCTTCTTAGAGTCTTTTTCCCTCTTGTAACTACCACATATGCTAAATTCTTAGGAGAATGATTTCCAATAGTTAATCTTTTATTTTCAGAGAAGAGTTTACTAGTAACTTTAGAGAGATCTAATTCTTCCTTCCCATGTAGCAAAATTGGTTTCATACGTTCATAAGAAGGTGGAAAAGATTAGATGAGTCTTAGAGCTATATTCTCCCTCTCAACTTTAACTTTAATTGCCTCTAATTTTGACACAATGCCATTGAGAGCACTTAGAGGATACGAGATTTTCATATTTTCATTCATACATGTATAAAAATTTTCTTTTAGATAATACTCGATTTGAGATAATTTTCCTCTGATATAACGCTTCAAGTTTCTCCCAGATTTTCTTGGTTGTAGATATTTCCTTCACGTTAGCTAAAACATTTTTAGTCAAACACATGTATTAAACTCGTAGCTCTCAAATCATGTTTTTTTCAATCTTTATCGCTCAACTTGGATTGCTAGATTCACCCATAATACTACTAGAAATAGGGGTTAATTTTCCTTTCAAAGCTTTATGCAATCCCTATTGAAACAGAATATCTTTTGCTTGTATTTGCCATAAGCCAAAGTTCATCCTCACATCTAATTTCTTTATTTTAAGCTTTACAGAAGATATTTCATTTTGCACTCCAAGCCTTAATCTTGACGCATTTCTAGTTTTGATGAATTACTATAGAAGAATATTACTCACTAAGTAAGCTCCCAAAAAAGATTGAAAGGGTCACAATGTTCCCATGTAAAATCCAACCTCCTTGGACAATTAGTCTTTTTGACGAAGTTTCCTTAGATTGTAACTATTTAACTACCACACTAGAACTTCAATGCACTACCAAGGACCTAAGCACAAACTTCAATGTTCCACCACGAACCTTAGTTCTGATACCACTTGTCAAGAATCAAGGAGAATAATAGAAAAAAATTAAAGAAACACAACACAAAAATTTATGGAAAAAACTTCAAACCATAAAAAAACCACAAATTGTTTATGTAAAACTCCAAACTAGAGAAAAAACCATATATTATTAAAAACAAACAATTTCTACTCTATAAAAAATTATTACAATCATATATATTTTCATCTTACTCCCACACCTCAAAATACACTCACACTACTGAAGTATTCCTCCACTCATATCTCTTAGAGAAGAATTTATACCACTTTACAATAAAGGAATTTTACCTAGAACGAGAACTATATTCGAGAAATTTTATTGTGGGATAAAAGTAACCAAGAAATAGACTTCTTTATATAGGTTCTCAAGTCCCGTTTCAAGTTGTATCGAAGTAATGTGAGACTAGTGTATTTATATAATTTTCTAATCTTATCCTTTCCTTTTCTTAATTGAAATAGAAATTCACTTCCTTTCATAGTTGATCTTTCTTATTTAAAATATAATTCTTTCTTTTTGTTTAATTGAAGTAGAATTATTTTATTTCCAATAGGATTTTTTTTCTTTTAGGATTTAGGAATATTTTATTTATTTATCTATTATTCTAACACAGAATTGGCCTATTGAAGATGTGAAAAATTGTGTATATTTTTACATATCTCACATAATGCAACCCTAGTCAATATATGCGACTAGCTAGATAAATATACATGGAAACAAAACCTTATCCTAATTAAAACTCCTATAAGTCAAGGATCTTATTCTTATACTATTCCTATGATTTAGAGATAACAATAACTATTAAATCATCCATTCTAAGAAAGACTATGTGCAACACACAAACTTATGGTTTTTCACACTCCCCCTCAAGTTGGTAATTGGATATTATCCATTCCCAGCTTGCCAATAATAGTATGGAACATTGTATTATTTAACCCTTTGATTAGCACATCCGTAAGTTGACTACCAGTTGATGTATATAGAATGCACATCAGCCCACTGTCTTGTCTTTCCTTTATGAAGTGTCTAGGAGAAAAAACATACACACCCGTAGGATATGACTTAAGTAACATTGTCACCCCCGTTGTTCTTTTAGTAACACCCAACTCCCGCTTTCACGATTACATAAAAAAAAAATTAACGGATTGTTGAAATGCTTGATTGACAGAATTAAGGCTTAATTTACTGAGATTGATAGGTTTAGATTAAGAAATTAGAATTAATCTAGATTTATTTTTTTCCTTTTGTAAAGCTAATGTTTGTATAGTCTAATTTGATGGAGAAATATGCAAGAAAAAACAATTCTATATTTCTTTTGTTTCATGGTATCAGAGCCTCTCTTTTGACTCTTAATTTTCCTTATTTTCCGGTGATCAACAGTGGTCGGAAATTTTGCTGGTGTTCAGAATTTTTTTTTTGGCAAAGCTTTTTCCTCTTTGACAGCCTTCCAAGCTGCCGATCTATCTCTTGGAACCCTTACCGGAGGTTTCTACCTCTTTTTCAATGATTTTTTGCCTGATTTTCTTCATATTTCCTTTTGAGGCAGGCAGTCTTTGATCTACCTGCTTCTGGCCAGTTTGACGTGCCCCATCCACTAGATTTAGATGTCGACGTCGAGTGGTAGCTTGAGGCACGTCTAGCCGGTCTCCGACGCTATCTCCGGCGAAGATCCCGACAAAGATTCCAAAATGCTGAGTAGTTTTTTCTTCCCTTTTTTTCGATCGACTCTGCTGTTCGATTGTGCTGCTATTTACAGGTTTCTTTTGTGGTTGTTTTGGGGTGTTTGTTCTTGGCAACATTTTTTTCTCTTTTTGGTGAAAATTTTTTACGATAGTTGCTTTATAAATCGACCTTCAAACGTGGATTGGGCTTTTGGACTAGGCTTCTTGTGATTATTTTTCACTTCTAGTCCTAATTTGTTCCAGGTCATTTTCTTTCTGTCTCAATTTTTTTCTCCATGGCTTTTTAATCTAAAAATTTCCTTCCCTCTATTTCTGTTGTTAAATTGAATGAAAAAAACAATTAGGCACGAGGGATAGGTGTGCTGGCGTCCTTTGAACCTCCCAGTGTACTAGAGACTCTAGTCTTAAGTAAGGAACAATTAGAACATCTTTATGGACTGATAAACCAGTTCAAAATCCTTAATTCTTCCGTTGCTTCACTTGCTCAGTCAGATAATTCTTCTTCTGCCCTTCTTTCAACATCTAGACAGACTACTTGGATTGTAAACTCTAGTGTTAGTGATCATATGACCAGCCAATTACATCTATTTTCATCTTATTTTTCTTGTTCTAGTCATCTTAAAGTTCGAATAACTGATGAAACTTTATCTCTAATTGTGGGAAAAAGTTCAATCAAACTTTCAAACAACCTAACTTTATAGTCTCATCCTTTACATTGATTTACAGTGATCTTTGGGGATTATCACCAATTATAAGTATTACAGGAACTAGATGGTTTATCTCTTTTATTGATAATTATACTAGAGAATGTTGGGTGTATCTTTTAAAAGAAAAATCTGAAGTTGTTCGTGTTTTTCAGAGATTTTATAACATGATTGAAACCTTATTCCATACAAAATTCAAAATCCTTCAAACCGATAATGGGAAAGAATTTGTCAATTCTACCTTTGAAACATTTCTTAGGGAAAAAATGATTCTTTATTAAACTTCTTATGTTAATATCCCTCAATAGAACGGGGTGACAGAAAGAAAAAATCGATGCCTCTTAGAAGTTTTTGGGCCATTATGTTTACCATAGGAGTTTCAAAATTTTTTTTGTTAAGTTGTGCATACAGCTTCCTATTCTATCAATCGAATGCTTTTTCGCATTTGTCAGTTTTGTAAATCTCTTGATCCTCTCTTAGAAACATATCTTCATACCCCGTTCTTGACTCAAGCGCTTTTCAAAGTATTTAATTGTGTTGCATTTGTTCACATTTATAAGAACCAGAAAAGTAAACTTGACCTTACGGTTACTAAATCTATCCTCCTTGGTTATTCTCCAACTCAGAAAAGATACAAATGCTATAATTCTATTACAAATCAGTTTTACATGAGGATAGATATTACCTTTTTTGAGGATCAATCCTTTTTTTCCTCAACTTCTTTTTAGGGGGAGAATCCTAGCATGGAAGATCAGTTTTGGGATATCCGAGGTTCTAATATTCGTGTTCCTTCTTCTCCAATCAAATTGATACTTCACAAAATCAACAAGCTCTTATCGTGTTAGACATTGAAATATCTTATTCAGAGAGAGATGAATTAGTGTCTAAAATAGGAGCAGTTTATGAAAAACTAACTGAGCTTTAGGTCTATATCACGAGGAAACATCAGCAGAGTATAGAGTTAGATCCTCAGTTAGCCTGCCAAGATTCAACTCTAAGTCATGAATTAAGTAATATTGACCTTTTTTCTACATTTTGAATCTCATAGCTTCTCAGATCTTGATCTTCCTATTGTTTTTAGGAAAGGAGTTAGATCATGTACATCTCATTCCATTGTCAATTTTGTGTCATACCATATATTATCATCATCCTTGAAATGTTTTATGTCTAATCTATCCAAAACAGAAATTCCTAAGTCTATACAGGAAGCTCTTGTTGTTTCACATTGGAAGGTGACAGTTCTTGATGAGATGAGAGCCTTGGAAAAGAAAAAAACTTGGGATTTGGTTCGTCTTCCAAAAGGGAAGACTTCTGTTAGGTGCAAACGGGTGTTTACAATTAAATTCAAGAAAGATGGTTCGATTGAAAGGTAAAAGCAAGGTTGGTAACAAAGGGATATACTCATACTTATAGGATTGATTATCAAGAGACTTTTGTTGAGGTTGCAAAAATGAATTCTATAATAGTACTATTATTTCTTCCCCTAATGCATGACTGGCTTCTTCATCAGCTTCATATTTAAAATGTGTTTTTTAATGGAGAACTTGATGAAGAAATTTATATAGATTCACCTCCAGGATTTAAAGGCATATATGGGGATGGCAAGGTGTGCAAACTCAGAAGGTCATTATATGGGCTTAAAAAATCACCTAGAGCATGGTTTGAGAGGTTTACCAGAGTTATTTGGAGCCTTGGGTACTCTCAAAATTAAGCAGACACACTATTTTCTTTAAATACACTAGTAAAGGACAGATTTCAATCCCTATTATGTATGCTGATGATATTATTCTAACAACTGATGATCTTGTGGAGCAAGAGGAGTTAAAAATCTTCTTATCAAAAGAGTTTAAGATTAAAGACGTTGGTGCTATGAGGTATTTTTTAGACATAAAGGTTGCAAGAACTAAATAAGACATCTTTGTATCACAAAGAAAGTATATATTTGATTTATCAGATGAGACCAAAATGATGAGTTGTAAATCAGCTAATACTCTTATGGATGCAAATTTCAAGAAGAGTACAAAATTATGTAACTTGGTAGATAAAAGCCAAAATCAACGATTAGTGGGAAGGTTGATATATTTGTCTCATATTCGATATTGTTTTTACTGTGAGTGTTGAGTCAATATATATTCTTTTCTCATAAGGTACATCTTAATGCAGCATATAGGGTTCTCATATATTTGAAATACACACCAGACAAAGGTTTGTTATTCAAGAAAAATCAAAGTAAGACTGTTGAAGCTTTTACTGATGCAGATTGGTCAGGAAATGTGGTTGATAGAATATCAATTTTTGGATATTGTATATTTGTAGGAGGAAATGTCGTAACTTAGAGGAGGAAAAAAAGAATGTAGTTGCTAGAAGTAGTGTTGAAGCTGAATTGCCCGCTATTGCACAAGGGATATGTGAGCTTTTATGAAAAAAATTACTTCTTGATGAGCTAAAAATTCATTGGGAACAAGCTATAAAATTGTATTCAGATAATAAAACTACTATAAAGGGCCGTTTGGTTCGGGAAAAATACACATGAGAATGGGATGAGGTATTTCCATTCTTGTTGTTTGGTTGATTAAAAAACTTAGGAATGAGAATCCCATTACCCCAATAAAGAGAATTAGCCATTCCCCTCCACCCCATTGGGAATTAACTTTGATTCTTGACTGGAATCAAAGAAAAGCAGGGTTTTTCACATTTTGAAGAAAAAAAGTTATAATATTTTTTTTAAAAGTAAAATTAATTAATTTTTTTAAGGGGTAAATACATAGACACCCTCAAGGTTTGGTTTAAGTAACAAACTCACCTATGTTATTCATAAAGTAACATAAAGACCCCCATTTTGATATTTTAAGTAACATTAAGACCCAAATTTTTATGTGTCAAGACCCCAATGTTTTCCAATTCTGGGGGTGTCTATGTTACTTTATTAATAACAGGGGTGAGATTGTTA
>JANLJB010005828.1:10373-31425 GCA_026212285.1 Bursera cuneata
AAATATAAATAAATTAAAAAATTATAATATTTTTTAAAAAGGTAATAAATTAAAAATAAAAAATTTATTATATTTAAAAAAAGGTTATAATATTTAAAAAGATTAATAAAAGGTTATAATATTTTAAAAAAAAGTTAATAAAATAAAAAATGTTATTATATTTTTTATAAAAGGTAAAAAAATAAATAAAGTGTAAGAAAGATCTAAATTCATATTTTATAATAACAATGATATATATTTATTATTATTATTATTTTATATATTTTTACAAGGAGTAATTTGAANAATTTGATATTAATTTCGATTCTGAACTTTTTATAATCCAAACAACTTCCACAGGAATCAGATTCCGATTTCATATTGAATCAAACAGGAGAAATAAATAGCCATTCCAATTCCGATTTTACCCGATTCCGATTCCGATTCCACCCTATTCCGATTTCGATTTCGATTTCATAGTTCAAACCAAATGGACTTTAAATATCTCTCACAATCCAGTATAACATAATAAGACTAAGCACATTAAAATTGATTGACATTTTATCAAAGAGAAGTTAGATGAGGAAAATACTGTGCATTTCTTTCATTCCTATCAAACAACAGACTGTTAATATTCTTATAAAAAGTCTCCAGTCATAGCAGTTTGAGTTCTTCGTTGGCAAGCTGGGAATGTTGAATATCTACGAATCAGCTTGAGGGGGAGTGTTAAAATGCTTGATTGACAGAATTAGGGCTTAATTTACTGAGATTGANCAGGCTTAGATTAAGAAATTAGAATTAATTTAGATTTATTCTTTTCTTTTTGTAAAGCTAATGTATAGCCTTGTAATGTTGAGAAATATACAAGAAAAAACAGTTATATATTTCTTTTATTTCACAAATAAAGGACATTATAGACTTTCCACAATTAAAAATAAGAAACTAGTAAAAAATTAATTATAAATAACTTCTCTCTTCAATATTCTTATCTGGAGGAAGAATCCTATTCTCTCTTCAATCTTGTTATTTGGAGAAGGAATCCTATCATCTAAACTTAGTACGTTTCCTCTCAATTTTTATCTTTTTCTTCATCCATTGATCACTGCTCTCTCTCTCTCTCTCCCTCTTAGAAAATAACTAAAAATCACCATGCCAACTTCGTGTATAACAGCACCACACCCCGCCACTTGCAGCAGCAACTAATTCAAGCACAAATATGCAAAAAAGAAATCCCACCACCAAGACCACCCGTCACCATCAACAACCCATTCAAAAAAAAAAATGTCACGCCAACAACCACCCATTTATCCCCTTGAAAGTAAATACCCAAATTGAACGCAAATAAATAAAACATAAACCAAAAAGAAAAAAAAAGAATCCTTGAGATACCCTAACCTAATGTTATGTTTGTGTCGCTAATGTCACCAAAACAACTAGTCAACGCCACCTGTCGACCACCATCTCATAGCAGCACCACAACCTCTGTCAAGGTGCCATACCCACCACCACCAATCAATGGAATAACCAAAAATGAAAAAAAAAAAACCCAAAATCACCACGACACTTCGTTCAAGAATCCACACCTTTAACAAGCTGCGAAAACCAACACCAATCCATGGAAAAAAATGAACTACGGATTGAAGAATTTTCGATGGTGAACGGAGAAGCGAGAGGCAGAAGGAGATCTAAGAAAAGAGATAAGGAAGAGAGAGGTTGCTGGGTATTTTTTAGGTTATTTAGTTCAAAAATGATATCGTTTTGAAGTAAATTTGATATAATTTTAGATTTTTTATTCAATTTTTATATGTATATGTATTATTTTACTATATTCGAATAAGACAAATGAAGGTAGAATCGTATTTGCACACGAGATTCAATCTCAATTTATAGATTCTTCTAACATGAGTGTGAAAGTGGCGGCTGGGTGTTACTAAAAAAAACGAGGGTGGTAATGTTACTCAGGCCATATCTTGGGGTGTGTATGCTTTTTCCTTGAAGTGTTTGTCAACTTCAATATGCTTGGTTCGATCATGTTGCATTGAATTATGAGCAATGTTAGTTGCCGACTTGTTGTTATAGTAGAGTCTCATATGTTTTCCCACTTTATCTTCAAGTCTTCTTGGATTATTTTAAGCCACAAAAGCTCACAAATCGCTACTGCAATTGCCCTGAACGCGGCTGGTTGCAATTCTTGGATGTGCATATGTTGAATTATAAGAGCTTTTCTCTTTGAATAAACTTGCAAAGGGCGAGTGGAACTTTTAATCTGTATATCCTTTACCAAAGGTGCTATCATTGGTGTACAAGGTTCAAATTCACTCGTACAAGATTCGGGTATTATCGTAGGTGTACGAGGTTCAGGTACACTTGGAATAGGATGAGAAGGGTTTGGGTCAGAGAAACTCTTTGTGTTTGTAGTTGGGTCTGGTTCAAATGAAGATGAGGATGGGGAAGAATGAGAATGAAGTTCAAGTAGGAATAGATCTTTATCCTTATCTTCCAAAATGACATCTCCCCTTGAAGATAAGGTTAAGCGAAACGACTTTCTTTTTCAACAAACATAAGATGTGCAGAGACATAGAATTTTCTTTTTGGAGGGTGGTAACATTTATAACCCTTTTGTGTTGAAGAATAATCGACAAAAACACATTTGAGAGCCCATGGATCTAGTTTTTCCCTGTTTTGAGAATGAATATGCGAAAAAGAGAACCAAAAATTCTAGGAATCAAAGGATCTGTTGTATTTAACTCAGGAGAAGATTTTGAGAAAATTTTTATGGGACTTTTTAGACCAAGAATCAGAGAAGGCAAATGATTGTAATATGAGGAGCAGTAAAAACCATTTCTCCCCAATAATTTTTAGGAACGTTATTTTGAAATAGAAAGGCTCGAGTGACTGCTAAAAGATGACCATTATTTCTTTCTGCCACCCATTCTATTGGAGTGTATTGACACGTGAGGACTCATGAATTATACCCTTCTGTTGAAAATATGATGACAGAGTTTGCTTAAGATAATCCTTAGCATTCTTTGATCTAAATATTTTGATTCCAATACCGAATTGATTTTTTACCGTGTTATGAAAGGCAGGAAAAAAAGAACTCACATCAGATTTATTTTTCAAAAAAAAAAAAGATCCACGACACACGAGTACAATCATCAATGAATGACAGAAACCAATGAGCCCCTAAGACATTAGGAACTATGGATGGTCCCTAAATATCACTATGATTGAGTGCAAAGGGTAGATGCTCTTTTATTACTTATTGAGAAAGAGGCATGTTTATGCTTTGTAAGTTCACAAATATCACAATGAAAGCTTTCTACATCTATTCCTTCGAAAAACAATGGAAAGGTAACTTTTAAGAATGTCAAATGAGGGATGACCAAGACGAAAGTGATTAAGCCATATTTTGTCCTGATACCATGTGAAAAACTGCCTATTTTTTTTATAGATCTCACATAATACAACCCTAGGCAATATATACAACTAGCTAGATAAAGATGCATGAAAACAAAAACTCATCCCAATTAAAACTCCTATAAGTCAGGGATCTTATCCTCAGCCTACGCCTATAATTTAGAGATAACAATAACTACTAAATCATCCATTCTAAGAAAGAATATATACAACACACAAACACGGTTTTTCACAGGAGAGTGTGATCATTGGGATGAAAAAGAAACTTTACTATTATAAGTTATTTGATTATTGCAGACCTATATTTATGCTTTACCACTGTCCTATCAACATAGTGATTCTTAAATCAGCTTGTTCAAATTGCATCATGGTCCCATTAGAAAAAACTGCACCAGATTAGGAAATGTGCTGGTTTATTTTCACTCTTTAAAGGTTTAAGTGTTCTATCGATTATTCTTAATTTGTCACTTATTTCTTTCTCCGAGCACTAATTCTAATAAATTTATTTACTTTAGATCATTTTTGGGGCTGGTAAGAATGGATGTATATATATGTGGGATCTTCGTGGAGGAAAAACTTCCGCTGCTTTTCAGAATTACAAAGAAGTAAGTGATCAGGCTGCAATGTTATTTACATGTCTTCTTGATATTGTAATGTAAGAACCCAACTGGAATATGAAATTGCAAGCAGTGACCACAGATCAAAGACAATCTTCCTCTGATTATTTGTTGCATTGGTCAGAACACCAATTATGAGTCTCACACTACTCTATACCTTTTCTTAATACAAACCGTCTTGTTGTGTCACATTATTTGATGAAAATTTATATGCATTTTTTGAATTTTTCTTTTTGCAGTTGGTCTAGTTACTTTGGATGATTGATCCTCCGTTTGCTATATTTTATTTTGATCCTGTATTATATCTTCTGTCCTTTCAGGTATGTCTTCCACCCCTAACCTCAGTGAGGTTAGCATCAATGCTGCAGAAAATTGGGTCTTTGAAGGTATGCATCATTGCTCTGATGCTGTCTTTCTTTGTGTTTGGTCAATACTATTAACTATGGGTGCTGTGGTGGCATTAAAATTAAATAGCATCCCCATTTCTCCTTTTTATAGAAGGCAGAGAATGTGTTTTGGAGGGGAAGACCATTTACATCAATGACTAGGAATGTTAATTGGTTCTAATTTATGGTCTTTCACTGTTTCAAATTGGACAGAAGACCATTTATGCAAATACTGAAATATTTTTATGAGGAAATTTACCAAATTCAGAGTACCTTTTTGCACAAAAAGTTATGTGATTCTTCCTGCATTTATGTAAATGTAGGTAATACTAATTGATGGGGCCTTATCCAAATGGTAGTGTGCATTACTTCTGTATTCATAGCATCACTAGCAAAATTTTTGTAGTGACCTGACCCATACTACATGTCAAACTGTCTAGCTTCAAAAGTATAAATCTAGTAAAAAACTTTGAGAATTCTAAATCTAAGATATTTTTCTCAGTTTAAAAAGTCAACCTGAACAAGTATCTTGTGTTTTAAAAGGTTTTTACATATTCAAAGATGGTAAAAATAAAAGAATATAATGATGAAGGCCTTAGAGGGGAGCCAGGAGCCCTTTGCCTTCCAATCAGAAGCCATTTCCTCATCATTAGTAATGTTGGAGATACATGCCCATTTCTAGTATATTTAAGCCTTTTCCTCATTATTTATAATATTGGAGATACATGCCCATTTCTAGTATATTTACCTGTATATATTTATACAACAATATATGTATTCATTTATTTTGCATAGAAGCTTCCTATAAATATCTAATTCATTGCTATAATAGTTCATAAAGATAGTAAGGGTTTTTGAATTATAGGATATTAACATTGGATTGCTTTGAATCACCTAAAAGTTCACTTTTTGGCTTGGTTGTCATGACACCTAACCATTTGTTCTCTTTGTTATGCAGGTACAATCTTATATTCTACCACAAGAAATACACTCCATTGGTATTGATTCATGTTGCCCTTATCAATTGGCGTTCCATCTTGATAATGGATGGTAGGTTGTCAACAAATATTCTCGACATTGTAGATTTGCTAAATTATTATGTGTCATTAGCTTGTTAAAGTTAATTGCATGATAGAAGTATATATTATCGTTGAAGTCCAAAGTTTTCAGACTTGTATATGAGTGTTTTTGCTCTTCTTTTGTTGATAATGTCATTTGTAATTGGTTGAAATTAAAGACTTATAAATTTTGGCTTGAAGATGAATTTTCTTTAACAATTGCAAAGGTTTTCAGGATGCAAGATTTTGTATTTTCTTTGTATTATATCTTATTTTTCCTTCCTGTAAAAACTCATAAGTTATATTCACAAATTATGATAGAAGTTACGCGTCATTAGACAATGTCCTTTGAGTGTTGAGTGTTTGAGATTGCATTTAACATAGATATTCCTAATATGAATTAATTTGACAAGTGAGATATAATATTAACCACTGAAAGTGCTTTAGTATGTCACTCAAAGTTTGTATAAAAACAAAGGCTGTTGATCAGGTTTATTGCACACTTTAGTGCTGGTATTCCCAGTTGTCTTTATACCTATTTATCACCACTACTTCCTCATCGTTAAAATTGTGTGCAACATGTTTATTCTTTTACGAGCATTTTTGCACCTTTTTACCTGTATACCACCCACCCTATCCTTGTAGAGACATAGTTACCACTTTATCATAGATAGGAACTGAATGTTTACTTGGCCAATTCAAATTGTCCAAGAACTCTAGTAAACCGTGCAAGTCAGTAGAAGTAGACTGTATGTGCATTAATGGCTCTGCTTGGTCGGGGAAAAGAATGAGAATGATAAAAAGAAGGAAAAGGGGTAGTGGACAACACTTTTCATTTATTTATATGATAGGAAAACATGTGATAGCAAAGTGAAACTGGGAACATTTATTATCCTCTATCTTTCCTTATGACTCCTATTGAGCGGAAGCGAATGGAGTTGAAAATGGAAGAATTGATACACAATGCTGTGATTTACAACATTCACCCTCCCTTCACTTTTCTCTCCATCTTACCGAACACATGAAAGTAAAACTCCATTTTTGGAACAACCTACATTTGTATCTCTTGTTTTCTCCATCCATCCAACCAATCAGGGCATAGGCTTCTTCTTCTTTTCTTTCTTTTATTATTATTATTTTAAAGGTTAAATTTTATTGTGAATAACCAATAGAGTAGATGATTTATTTTGTGAAATGTTTCAGTCTAATAAAGTAAGCCTGGTTTGAATTTTTTGTTCGTGTAGGTCAGGTGTTCTGAATATTTATAATTTACAAGTTACTCATGTTCACTGCCCTCCTCCAGCTTGTTTGTAAGTTGAATACAACAGAATACACCATGTTTTGCTAGAATCACTGGCAATTTGTTTGATAATTGTGTGCTTATTTGCTCTTTTGATTGGAGTGATTAGGACTTCCAGCGATTCAACTTATCTATTACGAGTCAGAACACTATCATGGCTACCCAAAAATTCTGTAAGATGTTACATTAATTGTTTCTAACTTTTCTACATGATTTAAGTGTTTGTCAATTAACAAGTAATACGCAGGATTTATTAATGCTTTGCATGCGTATCGCATGGCTGTTAAGCAATGGAAATTGTGAAGACATCATATGATTAGCTTGTCAAATAAGAGGCTTCTTTTGGACAAAGCATATCTTAAACAGTTCTTTTTGTTGGCATGTTAATGGCGTAATGGTCTACCAAGAAGTTAATGAAATTCTTAGCTGTGGTTAGACAATTTATTAGCTGAAATTTTAGGTTTACTTGTGACTTGACAGCTTTTAGAGTTGATTATCATGGATATGTTGCCAAAAGTGGTCTGTAGTACTATAATAGGGTTGTCATGGTTCATGGACATTGTGAATCTGCTAATGATTCGAAAGAAGAAACTTCTCTTTGGAAATTTAAAGCACATTCCTATTTCCAACATGGACATTGGTTGCTTTTAGCATGGACATTGTTTTTGCAGTGGCCCCTTTTTGCCTACTATTAGAACATGCGTCAATGTTTTAGGAACACATCTTAGGGATATCTTTATCTTGCTACAACATGTTCTAAATTTTATGAAAGGAAATCTTATTTCTGTTGCATTATTTTGCAATAAACTGAATACAATATATTCTTCTTGCTATGTGAAAGAATAATCTTAATCTCTTACTAAGGATAGCATATTTAACTAGAAGAAGAGTTCCTTTTTCCAGTTTGAAGGTTAATTCAGGAGCACTTTGTACCCGTTCTGCTTTTCGGTAAAAAATTTGAGTTTAATTGCTTTCTCCTTTTGTGTTTGGAACCAAATGGCCAACCATTTAGGTTATTTTTTATTGTTGAGGACTTTAAATTAATCGCTCAATAATCATCACAATCAAAAGTTTCTCTTGTTTCAGGTGTAAAAAATAAATTTCAAATTGGTAGCCATTGTTTATAGTTTTCTGCTGGAAAATAATCTTTACTTTCTCCCTTCCTGTCTCTTAATGCAGATCTGTGCTGTTGGATCATCATCTGACCATGGAATTCATCTTTTAGACTTTTACCCGGACTCCAGCTCTCCCTGCCATGTGGACTATGTGTAAGATACCATATAATAGCTTTCATCCGTGCTGTCCATTAGTTGAATTAGATGAATAACATGACTTACAATATCCAGAATGTATAAGAATGCTCAAGCTACTCCAGCCCTATACTTCGCTATGAGTTTCTTTGACGTTATTGAAATAGAAATTCTTTTATGTTATGAGGTGTGAGCTGTAAATGATAGTGTGTGTGAGCTGTTATGAGGTATGAGCTATAAATGATGGTAGGTGTGAGCNGTAAGAGTGGGTGAGAGCTTTAATTATAGGAAAGAGAGACAGCAGATGTGTGTGTATATATTTACATGTAAATTGCAGTTTTAGAAATAAGGGAATGATATTCATTTACATTTTAGAAGGTGTTTTAGGTAGTTGAAGTTGTCTGTGTTCTTGGAATTCTTTTTATGTGTTTTTCTTTTCTCTTTATCTTAGTGAGGACGAAGAAAGCTTATCCGGGGAAAAAAAGAACAAAAAGCAAAATAGGTTTGTTCCACTGTCAGAAGGTGTTACTGCCTGCGTCAGTCATCCTCTAAATGGTACCATCATAGCTGGAACCCAGGTTTGTGGTTTTGGAGAATCTACTTTCATATAAATTGTTATTTATTATTATCATTATTATTATTAAATCTCTTAATAAGAAATTCCTTTTCTTCGAATTCGATGTACCACCTTTGAGATTTGGCTAATTACAGTAAACCCAAACATATGCACTTCTACTTTCTAACAAAAACTATTGTGGAATGTAGTAGTAAATTTCAAGTTCCGAAAAATATGAGTGTTTCATCCTCATTTTTAAGGATGATTTAGAGCCACAATCCTTGTTTTTTCTCGAAGCATGTTTTCCGAGCTTATGCTATGTAATGCATACAAAAGGAAGAGCCATTCCCTGAAAGAAAAATTGCTGAAGAGAAACGGAAGGTTCATTCTTCCTTGTTATGAAATTTGATAATTTAAATATATAATATTAGCTGAAGGAAGATATCATGAAGAATTTTTTTTGTAACCATTAAATAACATGTGAAGCTATAGAAAACTTGTTTGGGGCACAAGATGATTGGTAACTCTTTAACAGAAAGCATAACCCTGAATCAAGGAAAATGCTATTCCCTGAACAAAGAGTCACTTTTAGTATATACCTGCCCAACTTGCATACATATTCGGAATGTTGCACAATCATTAGCATAAAAGTTATGCACTCATCCAATGGCATCATATCTTTTCCCCTGATGATAATTTCATATCAACGACAGTCTTAACTTTTAATGGATTGTGGTTTCAGCAATCAAGTTTGTTGATGGTATCCCAGCACCAGCACTGCACCAGTCATTTTGAGTCTGTGCAATGAAGACGAAAAATTTCAATCCGGAGAAGATAAGTTTTACAGCTTTGTCAAGCATATCACAACATGTCCAGAGCTCCAGGAACAACTATACAAGTGATTAAGTTTAGCACAAGTTTCAAATACAGTATATTCTGAAAATATACTTGTGAGGTGGAGAGCACTTTCAATCACATATGCACGTTGAGCTAAATGTATCACACTGCAACAATCTCATTTAGAAGTCAAACAACCACTGCTCTGTAACTGAAAGTAGAGTGAACGATGACCTTTTGCTTGTAAAGTATTATTAGATCATTGGAACTACGGTGAATCACTTGTTAGAGATAAAGTGCATGTTGTTGTAATTTGGTGGATTTCCACCTATTTTTAAGTAAGTGTCATTACTTATTGGCTTGATGCCATGTGAAGAGTTCATTGGGTGACTAAGTGCGGCAAACTGATTTCATTGGTGTATTGGTGGGTGAATTTTGATTGGCTTGTAATGTGGCAATCATCGTTGGTAGGGTAGTCGGCAAAACATCCTATATATACCCCCTGTCATGTAATTGTTGATATATGAATAAGGAACCAAATCCTCCAGTCTCTCTCTCATATTAATCCTTGTTTTTCCTTTAATCGCTTACATCCTTGTGTTTTGTTACACTATATTTGATACATAATTAATAACATGTTATTAGTAGGACATGTAAAATATTTATGTTCTATCATTTTTATTTTCATGTTATGTCATATATTATTTGACAACGACTATTATTATAAGTATGTTCTGTGGTTGTTATTATGTTGGATCTTTCATATCAGAAAATAGTGATAGATTAGAATATTATTTATTTATTGTTATATATGGTTATATTAATTATTCCAATGTAACATTATTTACATTATTTGCATTGTTGATTAACTTTATTTTATATTATTATATTTACATTATTAGTTCATTTATTATTTATTTGTCTCGGCTTAAAGCTTTTTGGCCTACCAATTATTTATTTGTTGTGATAGTCACCACATCTACAACAAGTACTTTCATTTATTGTTACATCTAAAAGTCGTGGTGGTCATAGCAAACGTGGTTGTGGTAGGAAGAATTATCGACCCAAATGTGGTTATCCAAAGAATTTCAAAACAAACCACCAGAAGTGGAGCAATCTTGAATCTAAGAAAATGGAAAAGGTTCCCAACTCAGGCAAAATAAGACCAATGAAAGTATTTGTTATAGATATGGTGCCAGAGGACTTTGGTTGCATACCTATCATACACTCAAACACCTTGTAGATCTATACCAGGCCTCCATAAAGAATAAAAGCAAAGGTCTTGAAACAAATTTTATTGATAATTCAATGGATCACACTAATCTTGATGCTTCATGTTTCCTTAGTGATGCTATGGAACAAATGATGGGTGATAGGAATATCTAAGCTAATTAAGTAGTTTATGTTCTGTTTCTTCATTTTTTTTTTATGATGTCCTATTCATGTACTTTTGTTATGATCTACCTTTTGTTATGATGTATTTTTTATGTGTTTTTTTTTTTTTGGTTTCATGTAAAATCTAATGTAAACTTTTGTTTATGAAAAGGAATGAACATCAAAGATTTATTGCATTTGATAAAAAATAATGGAAATTTTTGTCTAGTTGATAGTGTAACAACACATATAATTTTGAGAGATAGAAAACATTTTATAAACTTAACTTTATTAGAAGCTAAAGTTAATATTATTTCAGGGTCCGTAAATTTGATTGAAGGCTTCGGATGAGCGACTATCCTATTAGCAAGTGGTACAAAGTTATTGACTAATGATGTCTTATACTCTAGCAAATCCACAAGAAAATTACTTAGTTTTAAATATATAAGACTCGATGAATATCATATTAAAATAACATGTGACAATAATATAGAATTTCTCTGCATCACTTCAAATGTCTCAGGCCAAAAGCAAATATTGGAAAAATTTGAAGTTTTTTCATCTAGATTATATTATACATACATAAGATCTATTGAAACTTACGCAAGTATGAACTAAAAGTTCAATGATCCCAAGACTTTTATACTTCGGCACCATCGCCTTGGTCATATAGGATCAACAATAATGCGTATGATTATTGAAAACATAAATAGACATCCATTAAAGAACTAGAAGATTTTTGTCTAATAAGATTACTTATACTACTTGTTCGCAAGGAAAGTTAACTGGTAGATCATCTCTTTCTAAGATTAGTCATGAATCCCTATCATTTCTATAGAGAATTCAAGGGAATATATGTAGACCTATTTACTCACGGAGTAGACCATTCCATTATTTCATTGTCCTTATTGATGCCTCTACACAATTGTCTCATGTTTATTTATTATCAACAAAAAACGTTGCATTTGCTAGACTACTTGCTCAAAGTATTAAATTACGAAAATATTTTTCAGACCATCCTATTAAATCTATTCGTCTGGATAATGTTAGTCAATTTACATCAAAGGCTTTTAATGATTATCGCATGTTAGTAGGAATTAATGTTAAGTATTCAGTTTCACATGTCCATACCTAAAATGGCTTGGCAGAATCACTTATAAAGCGACTACAAATAATTGCACACATTTTGTTATTGAGAACGCAGTTGTCAATCTCTGCATGGAGTTATGCCATGTTACATATTGCATCATTGATTAGATTGAGACCCACTACTTGTCATGAGTATTCTCCATTACAGCTTGTACTTGACCAATAATCTGATGTATCTCATTTAAGAACTTTTGGTCGTGTCGTACAAGTACCCATTTCTCCCTCGAAGCGAACAAAAATGGGACATCAATTTCGATTTGAAATCTATGTGGGTTATAATTTACCTTCTATAATTAGAGATTTAGAGCGCTTGACGGATGATCCTTTTACTACACAATTTGTAGGTTATCATTTTGATTGGACAATGTTATCACCATTAGGGGAAAAGAAAATGCTTCCTGAAGTTAAGAATATATCTCCTAAATCTAAACAAGAATTTTTTTTGGAATTTAATCACTTTGTCTCAACTTGATCCTCGCACCCTTTAATACGAAAGTGAAGTGTAAAGGATAATACATTTTATAATATTACAAATCAGATGTCAGATACTTTTACTGACACAGTAAAAATAACAAAGTCACATGTACATGCTGCTAATACATAGCAAGAAATAATGTTTATATGGAACAATCCTCACTTGAAACAGTAAATAATCAGTCTCCCACATGCCAAAAGCATGTTAGACCTTTTAGATCAAAGGAAACTATCCCCTGAAAAATAAAAAATGACTTATAATAGTCCTATTAAAATAATGATCAAGTTAGAGAATCCATATTATATGATTTACCTTCTAAAGAGATATTTATCCCTAAAGAGACAAAAGCCCTTGAAGAGGCACAGGTCCCTGAAGAGACACAAGTATTTAGATCTATTAATTATACGAAAGAAATGTGGAATCGTGATGAAATGATTCTCAACAAAAAAATTTCATTTGTTGTAGCCACTAAAATTATTTTTGATGATTTTGAACTACATATAATAGATGAATGTAGGCAAAGGCATGATTGACTCAAATGGAAGTAAGCAATTCAAGCAGAATTGACTTCTTTAGCTAAACGTGAAGTTTTTAGACCTGTAGTCTAGATGCTTGAAGATGTCAAACTTGTTGGATATAAATGGGTATTTACTAGAAAAAAATGAATGAAAATAATGAGATAAGACCCAACTCGTAGCTCAAGGTTTCTCAAAAATTGAAAATTTATTTTAATGAAACATATGTCATTATAAGAGATATGATCACTTTTAGATATTTGATTAGTTTGATAGTCTCAAAAAAACTTCACATGCATCTTGTGGATGTGGGTACTACTTTATCTTTATAGTAAACTAGATACTGACATATACATGAAACTTCCTGAAGGAATTAAATTGCATGATGCAATTAAAACAAAACCAAGGAACATGTACTCACTTAAATTGAAAAGATTTTTGTATGGATTAAAACAATCTGTAAGATTGTGGTATAAACGTCTTAGTGAGTACTTAATAAATAAATAAATAAACGGATATATCAATGATCCTATATGCTTTTTTGTGTTTATAAAGAAGTCAGAATCTGGTTTTATAATTATGGCAGCATATGTTGATGACATAAATTTAATTGGAACTTTAGAAGAGATCCAAGATGTTGCTAAATATTTAAAATGGGAACTTGAAATGAAAGATTTGGGGAAAAGAAAGTACTATCTCGGCATATAGATTGAGTACAGTTAAGACGACATATTCATTCATTAATCAGCACATACCAAAAGATTCTAAAACAGTGTAATGTATATAAGACTCACCTATTAAGTACCTCGATGGTTGTTAGATCACTTTATCCTAAGATCCATTCTGTTCTAAAGAAGATGATGAACAAATACTTAGTCCTAAAGTACCATATTTAAATGTTATAAGTTTATTATTATATCTAACACAATTTAGTAAACCAGATATTGCATTCGCAGTTAATTTATTGACAAGATTCAATTCTGCACCTACTAGACGATATTGGAATGGAATCAAATATATTGTAACGTACCATTTTTAATTTTAATAATAATTCTATTTTGTTGTTTGTTTTAAATAATAATTCTATTTTATTTAAGAAAGCATGTAATTAATTATTCTTACTAGTTACTTTTACCGTTAAATTTAAATTTATCTTTTATTTAATTTTGATAAGATCTCACATCGATTAGAAATACAGTAGATAGAGCTTAACAACTATATATAGAAGAGTAAATTATAAAGTCTCGCATCGCTTAGGAAAACAATTGATGGAGCTTGGGAATCCTATATAAGAAAGTGAGTTCTTTATCTTTAAGACCCAGACCCATCTTAAGTAAGCATTTAAGCTTATTTATCCTATTGAAAGAAAATTTCTTTGGATGGTCTAGTTCTTTTATCAAAAGTCTCATTGAGGCTTTGGGAGAAGTGAGGGCAAAGTTAAAGTTTTTTTTTTAAGTTTCGGTCGAGGTAAGTAACATCATACGTATACTTATTCAAGTATAATATGTGTTATTAAGTTAAATTGCTATGTTTTGAATTATTTGTTGTTTTATAATAAATTTTTATATATTTTATAATATTGTTTATATGTTAAAATTGTTTGTTTTTAATTAAAAATTAGGTTTAGTAAGTCATTTTTATAATATTTCTAAAATGTTTTATTTTTCTTAAATGTTTTCAGAAATATTATTATTCAAGTATATTTATATTTATATTGGAAATTATATTAAAATGTAAATTTGTATTATGATTTAGAAAATATGTTTTGACTCATTGTCCGCAGTCTTTGAATATTGTTCTAAAATCTGATATTTGAACCCAACTGTGGTATTAGTGTGCACATGATTATTTGATTATTTGGCCGGGTCACCGTGATAAACAGGTGATATTTGTTCTGACTATTTGACCGGGTCACTGGGATAAACAGGTGACAAATATATAATTATTTGGCCGGATCACCGGGATAAACAGGTGACACTATGTGACATGAGTAAATAAGAAATGTTTTATGGAAATTCAATGATTTGATTAAATGTGATATTATGTTATAGTTTTATTTAAAATATCAGAATATTTAATTAACTGTTTTGATTAATAATTATTTTAAACTTGTAAATAGTCATGTATGATTTTATTTATTAAGTTGACGGCTCATCCCTCGTCTCTAACATTTTACAGAGTAGATTCAGAATTTAGTTGAGTTGTCGGTTGATATCTTAGAAGAGTTAGCTTTATTTCTGGAGTTCAAAGTTGATTAAGGATTATAGTACTTATAATATTTTGGATTTTAGAGATTTTATTTGTATTTATTTATTGTCATTTTTTGATATGTCACGCTTGATTTTTAATTGAAGAAAATATTTTTGAAGTATTATTTTATTTTTTATTAATTTATTTTGAGTATTTATTAGTATCATCCTACTCGATTGAAGTTTAGAGTATAGTGGATTTGGGATGTTACACTTTTGGTATCAGAGTTTAGATTTTAGATTCTGTAGACTATTTAGAAATAGAGAAATGACATCTTACTGAGTTTGTTTATCTTATGTTAAGATTAAGATACCACCGCATAGAGATACTATTGGAGCCTCGAGTTCAAGAGGAAATCGTAATAAGAATACTAATAATGATCCTACCGTTCAGGAGATGGCTAATAAAAATCCACCATGGATGCATGCAATTAATAGAGTCATGGAACATCAAAATAAACTTCTGGAGAGAATAACTAATGATAGGGATGCTTCAAGGTATGATACAAGAATTGGAGGCAAAAATAATGTTGATGGTACATTAACTTTGGAACAGTTTAATAGATTGGATCCACCGACTTTTCAGGGTACTACAAATCCACTGGTTGTTGAAGCTTGGCTATATCAAAATTGAGAAAATTTTTATCGTTATGGGATGCAATGATGATCAGAAGGTTATTTTTACTTCATTTATTCTTTAAAGTGAAGCAAACTATTGGTGGGAAGCTATTGCACTAATTTTGAGGAATCGTTTAGAGGAAGCTCTAATTTCTTGAGAAATGTTTGTCGAAGCTTTTAATGAAAAGTATTTTCCTGACCATGTTCGTGATAAGATGGAAGCTGATTTTCTTAGTTTAAGTTAAGGGAACAAAACAGTGGCTGAGTATGAAGAGCAGTTCAACTCTCTGTCTCATTTTGCATGTGCTTTGATTCCTAATGATGTTACTAGAGCAAGACGATTCTTTGGAGGACTTCACCTATCGATTAAGTCTCGACTCTCTGTCCTTAAGTTGAACTCATATACTGATATGGTGGATCGAGCTATGATCGTTGAGAGGTATCTGGTTGATTCTCAAAATGTTAGAGGTAATAAGAACAAGGAACATTTTAGAAGTGATGGTGGTAGACCAAACCAAAGGGGTTCAAATAATATTCCTTCTCAAAAACAGGGTGAGGGTAGATCTTCAATGAGTAATGCAATCACTTGTAATCGGTGTGGCATAAAACATCCTGAAGAATGTTTTTGGAAAATAGGAGCTTGTTTTAATTGTGGTCAGATTAGGCACAGAGTTGCAGAATGTCCAAAGAGGAAAGACTTTAGCAACAGTACTCAGACAAAAGAAGATTAAAGAAAGAAGCCAAGGACTCAAGGGCATGTCTTTGCCATAACTAAGCAAGATGTGGATGCTTCTAACGATGTGGTATCAGGTACACTGTCCTTATTTTCTAAAGAAGCTAAAGTACTATTTGATTCGGGTGCTACACATTCTTTTGTATCTAGTGATTTTGCTTATCATGCGGGAAAAATAGTTGAATCTCTTGATTATCAATTATCAATCACTACTCCTTTGAGTAATTGTGTATTGATTGATTGTGCTTACAAATCTTGTGTTATTAGTTTTGATGGTCGAGATTTGCTTGTGGATCTTTTACCTTTAAAAATGCATGATTTTTATGTTATTCTGGGAATGAATTGGTTAGTAACCTACCATGCTAGCCTAGACTGTGCTACTAAAGAAGTTATTTTCTGTGTCCCTGCAGAACCAAAGTTTCGTTTTTGTGGAATGCGAAATCTATGTGGAGGTTTAGTCTCAGTAATAAAAGCTAGGAAAATGTTACCGAAAGGGTGTGAAGGTTTTATGACTTGTATTATGAGTTAAAAAATGTGTTTTGACTCATTGTTCGTAGTCTTTGAATATTGTTCTGAAATCTGATATTTGAACATAACTGTGGTATTAGTGTGCACACGATTATTTGATTATTCGGCCGGTCACCGGGATAAACAGGTGACATTTGTTCTGACTATTTAGCCGGGTCACCGGGATAAACAGATGACAAATATCTGATTATTTGGTTGGGTCACCGGGATAAATATGTGACACTATGTGACTTGAGTAAATAAGAAATGTTTTATGAAAATTTAATGATTTGATTAAATGTGATATTATGTTATAGTTTTATTTGAAATATCAGAATATTTAATTAACTGTTTTGATTAATAATTATTTTAAGCTACTAAATAGTTATGTATGATTTTATTTATTGAGTTGACGGCTCACCCTTCATCTCTAACATTTTGCAGAGTAGATTCAGAATTTAGTTGAGTTGTCGGTTGATATCATTGAGGAGTTAACTTTATTTCTGGAGTTTAAAGTTGATTAAAGATTATAGTACTTATAATATTTTGGATTTTAAAGATTTTATTTGTATTTATTTATATTCATTTTTTGATATGTCGCACTGGATTTTTAATTGAAGAAAATATTTTGAAGTATTATTTTATTTTTTATTAATTTATTTGAGTATTTATTGATATCATCCTACTCGATTGACGTTCAGAGTATAATGGATTTGGGATGTTACACATATTTTTTGCTATCTCTTGAGAACTATTGATTTAGGATTATTCTTTTTGTATGGGCCTTCTAAAACTCTTGGTTTAGTTGGATACGTGGAAGGCGTTTACTTATCTTATCCCCATAAAGCTTGATCTTAAATTGGATATGTTTTTACTTATAATAGAACTACAATTTCATGGTGATCTACAAAACAGACTTTGGTTGTTACTTTTTCTAACCATTCTGAAATTCTTGCATTACATGAGGCCAATAGAGAATGCATATGATTACGATCCATCATGCATCACATCTAGAGTTCATGCAAGTTATCTCCTGCCATAGATCCTCCCACAATTATATATGAAGATAATGCAGTATGTCTTGCTCAAATCAAAAGAGGTTATATTAAAGGAGCCATAACCAAAGATATTTCTCCAAAATTCTTCTACATGTATGAACTTCAAAAAAGCAAAAACCATAGATGTGAAACAGATTCATTCCAATGACAATCTTACAGATTTGTTCACCAAAACATTGCCAACATCAGTATTTGAGAAATTGGTGTACAAGATTGGTACGTAACGGCTTAATAGGTAACTAAATTGATACATAATCTTTTGTCATGATCAGAGAAGCATTTGGACATATGTGTATTATACTCTTTTTCCCTTATATTAGATTTTATCCTACTGGATTTTCCTGACAAGGTTATTAATGATGCAGTATTAAGCACGTGTAAAACCACTTTATGACTTATTATATAATTGTATTTCTTTGCTTTGGCTTTTTATCCCATTGATTTTGTCCTTAGCAAAGTCAAATAAATATTATTTTATGTGTTGGAATCCAAAACAGAACATATGAATCCCTATAATACAGATTACTGTACTGTACAATGATTAGGCTATAAAATGACCAAAATAAGTAGATTTCATGATAACATGGCCAGAAGATCTTCGGCTGGAGTGAAGAGAGAGACAGCGCCTCTGTTAGGACTTGAGAATTTCTTATAAACCTCTCCCTTACTCTTACTTTCTGAAGCTGCCAAATGAAAGCTAACCAAGAGCTTTGCACAAGCCCTGTTACACAGAAAAAGCAAATCATCTTAAATTAGATAGAGCACACACTTGTGTCAATCACAAATCACAATTTACTAACACCATTAGAAAGAGCCATGCAACCCCATTAGTGAGCTCTATTGAGACTTTAAGTATTATGAAGGGAAAAGGACATTGGTTTAGTTGCTCTTTTGCTATAACGCACCAGATATTGGTAACCGGTAAGACATACAATACAAAAGATAGAAGAAAGAAACATTGACTTTAGTTGTTCTTCACTATAGCCTGTATGGTGCTTCAGAGTTTCAGTCCACAAGGGACTCTTGTTAAGGGTACAGTGTGCAGCATAAACAGCTGCAGCAGCGAGCATTGATGGGCAGTATGAAATTATGGTGGAATAGTGGATGACCCCAAGTTCAGCTAGGAAAAACACCATATTCTCCATCTGCAAGGCAGCAAATTTAGCAACTAATTTGAGTTATCCATTATGTTATTAACCAAAGATATGAGAACTGATACTGCATAACGATAAAATCAAGACAGATGTGATACCTCTTTATCTGGCGAAACAGAAGCTTTGATAAACCGAACAAGGAAGACATATGGAGTGGGAACTGTTAAATACCACCCCAACTGCTCCAAAATTGCTTTCTCCATGGCACGAATGTCTTCTCCAACATAAGCATAATCTGATAGGCAAACAAAATCCTTAACCTCAAAACAAGCCACATAAGTAAGAACTCCAAAATGAACTTGAAACTAGAAATATTATATGTGTTCCTAGCATAGTTAAAGAGAAGAAGCAGTCTACCAGTGGAGCCAAAGTTTCTTCATACTTGGATGCAATGAGCATTGAACTAAAGCCAACTAACTTAAGTTCCCTCCTGCTAACAATCTTCTTGAAAAGATAGCGATCAAATATGTTTATGGTAAGGTACAGGGTTTCAGGCATTAGTTCAAATCTGTTATGAACTTCTATCAGCCACTCTACTCCAATGGTTCTCATCCTTGCATTAATTGGTTGTGAAACCATGTAATCATGCACTTGACTCTCTTCCTGCACCAAAAGTTTCCATTATGAAATAGGAGGATGGCCACAGTTAAGAGATTGGAAAGTGAAAAATGAACATTACTTCTGTGTGCTTGTAGAACATATAGATATCATCTACATATTCCAGCAACGCCATTTCATCATTAACATCTGCAGCATCAATGTTCACTATCAAATCCTTTGGCTTGGTGGTGGCTCCAGAAGCAGCCTAAAGTAAATGAAATTTGGAAAGTAACAAATTGACAGATCAATATTCTTGAAGCATCTCCAAAATCAACTCGAAAGACCAAAGGAAAACATCAAATCACCTTGCTTCGAGCTGTTAGAATCGAACTGAGTGTCTTAACTTTATTCCATTTATTTGAGGACACTTCCCTTAAGCTTTGTCCACTAATAGCATTGACCTGGTCCTCTTCACCAAGGCTTATCAAGATTTCAGTCCCAGGTACTGGCTTTTCAAGTATCTTTTTTTGAGCAGCTTCTGCTTCAAAATTTTCGTCTTCCTCAGAGCTTATCATGATTATAGTATCAAGTGATTCAAGTCTTGGATCTTTAGATAACTTCTTTTTAGCTTCTGCAGCCTTCTACAGAGCTCTACCTTCTTCACTGCTGGTAGCCCATCATCAACCACTAGGAGCTGCACAGATTTATTGGTGTAGTTTGACCAAAAAGATTCCATAAATGAAAATGTTAAATGGAATATAGCATTTTTAACATTATTACCTTGTTTTTCTCTGCTGCCACTTCTGCCTTCACTAATAGTTGCGCACGAAAACCCCTGAACCAAACCAAGCAGGAACTTACCGTATAGATACACTGACTTGGTTACACACTAACAAACTGTTGAGGACCTCTTTCGAAATCCAACAACAAGCTTAAATAACAACCCTATAAATTCTCCTAACCTAGGGTATTAGCCTAAATCAAGATTCACTATAGCAATAAAATTATTTAGAATAGATTAATTGATCCAAATAACCCTGGATTAATTGAACCTCTAAACAAAAGACACAGAATTGCCATTAATTTAGTCCAAGCAAAACAAAGTTAAGAGTACTTTGCAAGCCGAAATATTCAAGAATCTTCTTAGAGCCAAATCTTTAATCAATAATCCAAAGTTGCAATAATAATGATAAAGCTATTATAAATGTAATGGACTCCTACCACATACATTATTGCCATCACCACTTGTCAACTTGTAATTGGCTTTTAGGTTGGAT
>JANLJB010005829.1:0-33422 GCA_026212285.1 Bursera cuneata
TCCCAGCGATAAATATCCAAATATAAAAAAGCCTTACTCAACAGAGCCGAAAACGGAAGGACATAACAGTAATTCCAGACGACACAAACTTCCAATCTTGAAGGCTTTCTGTCATTTTACTAGAAAAAAAGGGGCAAAACGGGTAGTTCGAAAACTAATTAAAAAAAAAAAGGAAAATAACCGAGGCGAAAAGTGGACGGCTTTCCATAACGCTTATATAATGCAGAGGGTGAGACGAAGAATCTTCGCTCATCATATCCCCATTCATTCACCACCAAAGCCAAAACCAAAAAGAGACGAGCCATTTGGCAGTTTAGTGTTAAAATACTAATATATTTTTGTGGTAGCAAGGCCGCAACTCACTCGCTCTCATCGGTTTTGGTCAATTCTTCAGAGAAAGACCAAGCTAAAAGCGTGGAAATCGGTGAATTCGTAACGTTTTTCCCTCAACTTACGCTCAGATTCTCCTCTTCACTCTTTGCTTCTTCCTTCTATAGAACCCGTTAACTCTTTCCTTCACTTTATTCATTTCTGTATCACAATCACTTCACTGTACTGTCTCAGGTATTCTCTATTTTCGAAAAACATCTTGGTTCTCTGATAAATGTTTTCGCTGTTTCAGGTTATTTTTCCTTCTCAAAGTTCCTCAATTCACGTTTTCAGTTTTGTTTTCCTGTATTTGTTTATTTATTTTCTTTTTTGTTGTATGTTGACTCTGTTACTTGTAATTTTTTTTTTTTAGAAAAATGAAAAAAATTTTCTGTCTTGAACTCTTAATAGTTAAATGAAATTTATTGAATTCGAGCTTTGAAGCAGTAGTACTTCTAGTCATTGTTTATTAATCGACCGTTTCTAATCTTCACAAAAGGTTGTATTTTCCTCGAAACGAGTTGTTTTCCTCGAAATTTCCCGATGTTCAAACTAGTTGACTATCGTCAAAGATGGAGTATATTTCGAAGTTTCTTCGTCTTCTTCAGTTTTTGAGGACAGTCGCTCAGTAATTTGCTCTTCGGATTTGGTGAACTTTCTTTTCGAGCCCCCTCGTGAATTCTCCTTTGCATACTAAATATTCAGTTTTTAGAATTTTCAATCTCTTTCGTTTTTACTACAGAAGCTGACAAAAATGATAGAAAATCAGATTTCTTAGTTGATTTCAGTTTTATATTTCTGGGTTCGGCTTAAAAAATAAACTTTGATTGAGGTCGGCCATTTGATGCCCGTTTTTTGTTTTTATGCTCACGAGCTTGATTGAAGAGGGCAGTTGATGATTCGATGAATTTCGGCCTTTTCAATTATGAGTTCATTATTTGTTCTTTCGGTATTTATTAAAACTCTTTTTAATGGTGTAGTTGAGACGGTATCTGAACAAAGTTAAATGATATAATTTTATTTTGTTTTTATTTTTGTTTCTTAAAATTAATATGGTGTTGGACTTTTTCTTTGTTCTTATTCTTCTGAATATTATGATTTCTTTTCAGACAGATTAATTGTGAAGATGTTGGAGAGGATGGAGACTTTCGATGTTGACCAAGTGATTGAAGAATTCGAAGCAATCACAAAAGATGCAGAGAGGGCTCAGAGAGAGACCCTCAAGAAGATTTTGGAAGAAAATGGTTCGGCTGAGTACTTGCAGAATCTTGGTCTCAATGGAAGAACTGATCCTGAGAGTTTCAAGGCTTGTGTTCCACTTGTTTCTCACCCTGACCTGGAACCTTATATTCAGCGCATTGCAGATGGTGATCCTTCACCAATCCTCACTGGAAAGACCATAACAACTATATCATTGAGGTATGTTCCTTTGTTATGCTTGTTGTTATTTTACTTGGACTGAAGTTTGGTGTACAGTAGAGAAGTTATCAAATTGTGGTGAACTTTTGTTATTGCAGTTCTGGAACTACTCAAGGAAAGCCGAAATTTGTGCCCTTCAATGATGAGTTGATGGAAACCACCATGCAGATATATAGGACTTCTTTTGCCTTTAGAAACAGGTACTTTTGTAAATAATGCTTATTGCTAGAATCTTCTTGTGGACTTTCATGAATGTGGAGTATGTCATCGCCTACTGGTTGTCTAAAATAAAAATTTTTATTTCTTAAATTTTGTTTAGTTGAACAGTTTGGCCAGTGTTAATAAATAGGATTATTGTTCTGCAGAGAGTTTCCTATTGGAAGTGGAAAGGCTTTGCAGTTTTTATACAGCAGCAAGCAGTTTAAAACAAAAGGTGGTCTGAATGCAGGAACTGCAACTACTAATGTCTTCCGCAATTCGCGGTTTAAAAATGGAATGAAGGCAATTCAGTCTCAGTGTTGCAGCCCAGATGAAGTAATCTTTGGTCCTGATTTCCACCAGTCCTTATATTGCCATCTCCTCTGCGGGCTAATCTTTCGGGAAGAAATTCAACTTGTATTCTCGACCTTTGCCCATAGTATTGTGTATGCATTTCGAACATTTGAGCTAGTCTGGGAAGAGTTATGTGCTGACATACGGGAAGGGGTCCTCTCCAATCGAGTCACTGCCCCTTCAGTCCGAGCAGCTATGTCAAAACTTCTCAAGCCGAATCCTGAATTGGCAGATTTGATTCATAGAAAATGCTCAGGATTGAGTAATTGGTATGGATTAATACCAGTACTCTTTCCAAATGTTAAGTATGTCTATGGGATCTTGACTGGTTCAATGGAGCCATATGTGAAAAAGTTGAGGCATTATGCAGGGGAGGTGCCCCTTATGAGTGCTGATTATGGTTCCTCTGAAGGGTGGATTGCAGCAAACGTCAATCCAAAATTGGCTCCGGAGTTTGCTACTTTTGCTGTGCTTCCTAATATAGGATACTTTGAATTTATCCCTCTGAGAGAAAATGTTGGGGACCAGCTCTTTTGCCTGGAGCCCAAGCCAGTGGGTTTGACTGAAGTCAAGGTTGGTGAAGAGTATGAGATCATTGTCACTAATTTTGCAGGTACGCAAATTTTTTATGAGGAAATTTCTTGCTATAAAATGAAGGATTTGGAATAGAATTGCTTGTACAAGTTCATAAGTAACAGTCAGTTGCACATAGCATATATTTGAATGTTCTAAGATACTGATATCCAACCACTACAATTCCTTAACATTGATATATCACGACTTATGTGTTGTAGTTATTATTTATTGATGTCTTGAGCACTATGTATCTGACATGCTACTTGACTTGGCTAACAGCCATTTAAGGAGCATCTCAAAGACAATTTTTTGACGTAATTGCTCACCATGTGAGTGTAGGAGTCTGAGATCAGCTTCTTTACTAATGTAGTACTTGTCTCCAGTGTAACCTTAATTTTTCAGTCATTATCTTGACATTTTGCAGTGTCCCATATGATACTCTAATTTGCATTCTTGATTCAACTGTCATCTCTGTACTCATTTGTAGCTTTTTCTAGGTGTTGTTGCTCCTCAATGTTCATCATGTAAGTGATAACAAAAAGAAGCATGATTACTCTTCTCAAGAAAATCCATGTGTTATTGACATCAAACTCATTATCTTATTATTTTGAAGATGAAACCGCCATAGTTATGATTTGTTCTATTTTCTTGCTATAATTTTATAAGATAAGATATAGGATTATTTAATGTGGATTTCTTCTGTCTTTACTTGTATAGATTTTGATGTATATTTTTTAATTAGTTGTTTAGCATGTATAGTTTTTCCTTGATCTTTACATCTTAGTGGTTAACTTAGAAAAGTGGTTGAGAAGGATTGAAATTTGGGATGTGATGAAATAGGCGAGTAATTTGTATTATCTGCATATTTAAAAATGTAAGTCGCAGTATTGAAAAACAAGGATTAGGTGAATGCTTAAGTGGTATTTTTGTCTTTTCGCCATTGATAAAGTGTTGGAAAAGTTTGAGTCGGGCCATGTGCCTATGTAAAACAGAAAGAGCTTAGCTCATACCTATTAAGAAAAGTACACGCCTGCCAATAATGAGATAAAGCATGCATCATGGTGATTAATTGATGGGTCTTGTGTTTTAGTTGAAAAGTGAATCCTGGATCCACAAGTCGGAGTAATTTATGAATTTTCAACTCTAGACTTTGACCTAGTCTACTTCATATTTTCCTGCTATGCACTTGCATAATTTTATGTAGTTATGTTAATGCCCTCTAACTTTTGACTGACTCTGATTTCTTGACCCCACTCTAAAGTTGGTAGTATGCTGGTGTGCTAACTCTTAAGTATCATGTAAACTGCAGGTTTGTACCGGTATCGGCTAGGAGATGTGGTGAAGATTACAGGTTTCCGTAACTCAACCCCTGAACTCAAATTTGTCTGCAGGAGGAACCTGGTGCTCACAATAAACATCGACAAGAACACTGAAAAGGATTTGCAGCTATCTATAGAAACTGCCGGCCAGCTCTTAGCTGAAGAAAAACTTGAAGTTATTGACTATACGAGCTTTGCTGATAAATCAACAGATCCTGGTCACTATGTGATCTTCTGGGAAATTAGTGGTGATGTTAGTGAGGAGGTCCTGCAAGAATGTTGCAATTGCTTGGATCGATCTTTTGTGGATGCAGGCTATGTTAGTTCACGCAAGATCAATAGCATTGGACCACTTGAACTCCGAGTTGTCCGGAAGGGAACGTTTCAGAAAATTCTAGATCATTATGTTGGATTAGGATCCGCTCTTAATCAGTTTAAGACCCCTCGGTGTATAGGGGCCAGCAACAGTGTGGTGCTGCAAATCTTGTCTAACAATGTTGCTATGAACTACTTTAGCACTGCTTTTGCGTAAGTGTATGAACCTCGATCATCTTTTCTTATACAATAATGCAATTTGTAGTAGCTTTGTTGTTCTGTTGAAATCTTTTATGTAATGCATGCTTCTTGTATATAATGGCGTAAGGTACGATTTATTGTTTCTTTAGACTTCATCAAATCATAATTGATTTCTCGTCCTTTGCTGCGTCGGCTGAAGGCATTCCTTCACTGAAGACTTGACAAATCAAGAAACAAGCAGGACCAGAAGATGACATGCCCATGTGATAACGCTAGTAGGTACCATAATACAATAGCATAGAGTTAGGAGATGCCTTTTCGTTTGATGGACTTGACAAAAAGAGGATCATATAAATATCGATCTACCCTTTTGTTGGAGACAAAAAAAAAACAATATTTTTACATCGAAAAAGTTTTAAGATGGATACGTTGACACTTCGTCCGTATAACTTACTAATGCATTATCGAATTTGTCTACTCAACTAACAAATAATATCACGTTTATGCTATTTTTTTATAATTATGAATGAATGTTTATGTAATTTAAATTTATTCATTATTTGTGTGATGGATGCAGAATGCTTTTTGTGTCGTAGGCTTTTCCTTAGGAGATGTGCATAGATATGTGTTATAAGTTTTACCCGTAACATGAGAAGAAAATAAAACAATAAATAATAAACTAATGAGTAAAATAATTTATGTGATAAAATCTTTTTTTGATCTTCAAAATAATCTTCTTGCAACCTCTCTCTCTAATTATTATGAATCTAAAATCCGTCATAAAATCTAAAATCTTCACTTGATTTAACTGCGTAGAGGATGATATACGATTATAGAATTAGATTATCTTATATAATGTTCTTAATATTAATATAATATATATGTGTTACAAACCTCTTGTAATTAGACTTTATTTTCTTGTTAAAATATGACTCATTTATTTAATTAAAGTTTTTTTCTTATTTAAAATAGAAAATTTTAATATAAATATGATTTTTTTTTTTTTTTAACTCGCCGCAGCTTGTCATATATCATAATAATTGAGGAAAATAGTAATATGAGATAGATGTCAATTTATGCTCTTCTTAGCAGCAATTAATTTAGGGAAAAGTATTACCACTTTCTTCCTTTAAAGCTAATATTGTGTTCAGTACTTGTCAATTCATACCACTTGAGTTCTGCCATGCTTTCTCTCTCTTCTACTTCTGTATCTCTATGATCACCACCACAAGTGGTGGGTGATTAGAGAAATAAATCCAGAAACTTTCTCCCACTGGACAGGCAAATAACATCTTTTACTTTACAATTTGAGTGCCTAAAATTGGTACGCAATCGAGATAAGCATTGCAAGCATAAAAATGGTAGGGCTAGGTGACGTTTGTGGCCATCAAATACCAATTTGAATGAGAATGTCATTGAAATAAGAGGATAATCTTAATGTAGTTTCTAAAATGCTCTCAAACTCAAATCTCTCTTTTTCTTGAGAATAACTACTTAATTCAAAAAAAAAAATATCAATGGCAAAGGTAATGATTTTAATAGCCTGAATGTCAAGATGCAGCAGACTCAGACCAAGTCAGCTTCATACCCTGAAAATTTTTGTCAAACATATCGAAGTCAACGACAACTAACTAGATGAGGTCAATGTTGGAAGTTATGGTGGTGGCTGGTATTTGGTAAGGTGAAGGAACGATGAGTTATCAGTTCCTCTGCGAAAATGTTTGGTTAGGTCAATGTAAGCTACAGTATTCACTAAAATTCTATTTTTAAAGCTATTTATGCAATACTCAAAACCTTTCTGGGGCAACGATGACAGAGGCCTCACGTTTCGGGGATCGTTTGAGACAAGAAAATGAATATAAAATTTAGGTGTAAATTACGTGGAGGGAGACTTTCTCATTTTTTGTGCTTTCAAGTGTTATAAAGCATCATAAATGAGTTTAAACACTTTCTTCAAATGCAAATAATGATTTAGAGGTGCAATTGTGAAACTAACTCTAATATTAAAATGAACGGATTTGTCATTTTCTTCACCCGACTTGGTAGCACAACTATATCATAATTTATAATAAATCTGTCTAGATCGCTGGACCCTTCGGTCAAAAGACAGTCTTGTCCCCATTATTCCATGCGGTTGCTTCTTCACCCCTGTGGAGAAATTGGGATTTTCGCACAGTTTCAGTAATCTTTTCAGGCAAAACTGGTGAAGCCCACTTAGCTTGATGTTGGGCTTTTAATTAAAAGTTTAAGCATGTGGCATGAGTCATGAGAATCTCCGAAGTTGTCCGGACAAGAGCAAGCGTCTGTTTGTCGTCAACCATTCACAACTCTTGAAGCCAACCTTGTTCCAGTCACAGCTTGGGGACATCAAACATCAAACCCAAATGAAGGAAAAATTAGAAGCCAAAGACGATGAAGCAGAAGTTGGACCATTAGCTGTATGGGATTGTGGCAGCCCTTTATATGATTCATATGAATTGGTCTCGCTTAGCCATCTCATTGAGCGACATCTAATGGTATTGCCATCTCTCGGCAGATCAAAAAGGCTGACCAACAACTTATGTGATGCATCCACCGTGCGCGCCACAACCGGTACTCACAAAGCTTCAGCTTCTATAATGCATTCTTTGAGCTTGAGTGATTATGTGAGCGGGACGTTGTTGAAGGAGAGAGTTGGGCAAGATAAGAGCAAGACGTTGAAACTAATTTGTCGCTTTTGTAAACGATTTAGTTTTTGGAAGAAATAGATATACAGATCATATTGCCATTGCAGGTAATTGAGTTGAGTTTGTATATGAGAATCTTGCACAAATTATGTTCTTTTCCTTTAGTTTCACTTTCTTGCTCGGCAATGATCGACATCTCAAATGTATTGTAAACAATTCTCCTATTTATGATCGGAATAATCTTCCCTTTATGTTGTTCTAACTAAAGTTGTTTAAGGGATTGACGCAATTGTGTTGTTCTTGGTCTGAAGATTTGATACCTTCTGCATAAGTAACGAGTAAACATATATAGTATCTCATTCATTGGCAGATCTATTATCCTTGAATGGCTTGGCATGAAGGGTCTGATTAACGGCTTCCTGTGGAAATTAATTTCACTTGTAATGGGCGGGGAAAGGCATATTGACATCTGCTAAGTGCTAAGTGTCAACTCGTCCAGCAAATAACAGAACCTATATGTTATTTGTAGGAAAGCACTTTCACTACGTAATTAGTAGCAAGTTACCATGTAATAGGTCTCGGATGTGATGTGGGTTAATAGTTGAGTGACAATGAACCGATAGTGATTGGTAACTTAAATCTGCAACGTTGAATGCACAACAACTTCCTTCTATTGGTCTGGGAAAGTTTTTAAGAATTTCAAGCAAGGCAGTAACTCAGGAATTTGTGATCACTTGTCAAAGTCAATGTGATGTGATCCGATCCTCGGCAATATCGCATCATTGAATGAGCTTGCTAAGTGCTAGCATCAACAGTTCCTTGGACCACAGCATATGAAAATCAAGATCAATGAACAAAGTGTTACACAAGTTAAGAAACTATGCAACTTTCGCTTTCGCCTTAGCCCATTAGCATTAATAGATAGATATGCCCTTCAAGTTTGGTAGCAGTTGCGGTCAGTGAGCAGTGGATGAATCTTATTGCGCTCATTTTGTAGTGTATTTCCAACGTGGAAAGAACCCGTTTACATAGTGGAAATGGATAATGATTATCAAATTAAAATCTTACATAACACATATCATAGTTTAGTTTTTAATCTAGTGGTAAAAAATATTTTTCATTTTTAATTTTTAATTTTTTATTTTACAGTAAACGTCTAATGAGATAAAGTACCATGATTGGACCTCGTTTCTAACGTGATAACAATTTCTGCAGTGGAGCTCAGCGCAGTAGTCGCTATACTAAACTTTAACTGTGCATGAAACTTTCCTGCCTTCCTGCTGTGCTTGACAACGACTTTTTTCTTGGACCGGCTCAGCTATTTAAGCCCAAAGCAACAATTGGGTCTAGCTCAAACTTAACAGAGACAAACTTTCACGATAATCAGATACGGCCCATTTGTGTAAGTTCTTGGTCCTAGTCTAGTCCATTCCTATCAGAAATTGAACATAAATAATCGACCCAAGAACTAGATGCTTCATCAATTAACAGGCTTTTCCAGCTCACATTTCTGTAATTTACTCCTTCAAACTGCCAACTGCCAAGAACCAACCATGTTATAGAGGTTGGAGACTGCAGAACTTACTACCAATAATCACTTTAAAAAGCTGGTCCCAACTATTCAACGAGTATATTGCCAGCAATCAAGATTCGCATGCCTAAAAACTGAAATCAATCAACTGCTTGTTGACGCTGAATCCTCAAAATATGCTATGAAACCTGTTGGATATTGAAGAGGGTATGAGAGAACATTGATTTGCTTTAAAAAGTCTTGACAGGTTACTTTGAAACGTCGCCAAGCCATCCCAGTACTTGATATTGACCAAGTAATTATAAAATCTAGTCTTCTAGCGAGATCTCTTCTTGTTTTATTACCGTCTGCAGCTTGACCTCAAACTGCGGGTTGTACATGGAGTACAACTCATTCCTTGCCTAATGTCTCTTGTAGTTGTATTGCTTGCTTGGAGATCGATATAGATGAATAAAAGCCAAAGTGTAATTATTATTGCTGTCATTTCTGTCAACCAAGCTTTGTCTTATAGCAACTAATTCTTTTTTCAAATCAGCAGTAGTTCCACATTAGCACTATTTTTTTTTTCTTTTTCGAAATCAATGCAAAATCAAGAGGTTATGACTTGTGATAGCTTGAAATCTTCTGATTAATCCTGAATTTTCTTTGGTCAAGATTGGATGACCAAGAAAATGCAAATTAATTGTGTGCAAAACAGAGGTAGGAGTTACCTCTGTGTCCAAGAAAATCAAGCTTAACAACCCAATTAAGCTGACAAGTCAATTAAATAATTATCAATCTTTAATAATATTTCTTGGCCAGCCAAAAAAAAAAAAAAAAATCGTCATCATACAAAATTTTCTTCGTGAAAATGAAGTATCATTATAATGTGCTATTCATGATCCCAAGAAAGGAAAAAGCGAACAATTATCCCCTGTCCCTGAGTAGATAAATGTGATAAACTGATAATACCTAAGAAAAGTTTTTAAATGACCTAAACATCTATCTATCTGGGTAAATCCGAGAAGACATAAAAGCATGATTTTCGAAACGGGAATAGAAGCACTCTCCCAGTCCGCTTTGGCTGCGGCTTCAAAACGAAGAGCCCACTCAACAACCTTAATTAATGAATATAAAGCACTAACTTAACTATCAGTTTCAGCGCAACGGACACTTCGTATTCACCTACTCAAACAACCCAGTTCAGCAAGCTATTTTCACTAACGAATACAGTTTATTGCACAAAACCAATGTTGGTTGGTGCATTAAATGGCGTCCAGTTGTGAGGATGAAGGTTGGATTGCTGTTAAAATTTTGTCTGAAGCCAGTTAACGTGGTGAAGAGTCACAAAGGAGGTAGGGGCCACTGGTCACAGGTGGGGCAGCGAATCAAATAGAGACTGGTCAGAAATCAGACTCGTCAGACTGAGATTTTTTTCTACGCTGCTTCTTCTTTCACATCTTTTCACAACGGCCAAAACTATGCTTTTCTCTCTCTAGTCGCAACCATTGAAACCTGTAAAGCAAATGTGTGGATCGACTAAAGATAAAGCTAAACAAATATTTATATTCGAAGGTTAAAATATAAAAATAAAAAAGAGAACTTATTACTAGCTCTCCACCTACTCTTTGCTTCTTCCAATCATATTCAAGTTTGTTACTTTTTAGAACTTAGAAGGACTGAAGGACTAATTGGGCCGTGGAACAAGCAAAACATGGAGTGCTTGTAGGTTTCTCTTTGGTGCCAAAAAGTCTGCCGTCCGCCTATTCACTTTTCCTTTTTTACTCAAGTTCGGACAAGTAGACAATCGTTGATTCCCGACGAGACTTTTTTTCTTTAGACAAGGCTTCTTCGAAACGATATCGTTGAACAACTTCTTCATTAAAACGACATCGTTTGTACTGGCATTTTCCTTTTGTTTCCTAATTTCGACCCTGGCAATATCTATACCCAGAACGTTGGAAAACGGAACTAGGTCGCTCCCTCTCTCGTACGAAACTCTTAACAAACGCAACAGAGTATATTCACAGATTTCTCAGAACACGAACTCTCCTCGATTAGAATTTCAGTTCAGAATTCAACAAATTCTTGCCTTTTGCCTACGTGTCTCGTAGTTGTCCCCTCTACAACTCTAATTTTCACTTCTTCGTTTGGTTGCTAAGAAACTGCATCCTAGAAGGAGGAAATTTTCTCCATGCGTTCACTACATTTTGTCATTTCCCACTAATCCAAAATTTCAACTTTTTATATGCAAACTCCAAAGGAAACTCTATTTGATCTCAGCCACTTAAATTTCTCCTAGTTATCAGTTTTGTTTTTTCAATTTTTTTTTCCCAATTTTTCAGTCTGAAAATGACTGCTCTGTTTGATTTTTTGGGTTTATTTAACGCGTTTCCTTAAGGGTTTTCTGTTTTTGTATAATTTTATTTTCCAATATTGTTGTTTACTGGGTCGTCGTTTACCTTGGGACCATCCATTGAATGTCCTGACAATGGCCGAGTCAAACAAAGTAAGATTGGTTCGATGTCCCAAGTGCGAAAATCTCCTTCCAGAACTTGAAGATTACTCTGTCTATCAATGTGGTGGTTGCGGTGCTGTTCTTCGAGGTACAGTTTCTTTCTTTTCTCTTCCTTTTTGCTTCTTTTGAATTCAATGTTTTCTTTATATATCTTCATATTTGCTGTAGTGGTGTTTGGAGATCTTAAAAAGATTTCATGAATCAAATCGAAAGCTTGCTTAGTCACTGTTGAATCACAAGGTTGTTTTCCTAAGTGTTTATGATTAATGGAAGTTTTAAAACCTGGAAAAAAAAAAAAATAGAAGAATCCAACGTAAGCTGTTTTAATTGTTTAAACCTTAAATCCAATGTGAGATAACATTTGGAATAACTGTTACAGTCATATTTAGCTCTGAGATTTCAATTTTAGGAATTTGGAAGAGATAAGAGTGTGCTGATTTCTTAGTTTCTTCTTGTGCAATTTTCTTAAGAAAGAGTATATTTTGTTTATTGGATTTACAGCAAAAAATAAAAATCGGGTGGCAGACACTTCATCTGAGAAATCTGAAGAAGAGAGGGTTGGAGAAGCTTCCACTAAATCACCAAATTCCTCAGAAAAGGGAATAGCGGATTTGAGTGATGCTTCTGATACAGATAAGTCAAATGCTGTTTCTTTGAGCTGTGATCAAATGGCCTCAGAGAAGAATGATGTTGAGTTTGCTGATGGATGTAAGAATCTGTCATCTAAGGTTACAAGAGATAAATGGGGTGTTGAGCGTGATCTTGATGGAAGCACAAGTAGAGATGAATCGTATGTTGCTATAGGAAGAGAACATAAGGATTTGAATTCTCGAATTGGATATACAGGTAATTCCCAAAGATCTGGGAGGATGTCAGATTGGCGAAATGGGGAGAGAAGTGAGGTGGAAGGATTTCACAGAACAGCAAGAACTGATGCTGGAGGTATAAGGTTTTTGACTTCAAATTATCCTGAAGGGGGCCCATCTAATTATCATTCAGATTCTTCTTACGGTGTCAGGGAGCCGTTAAGGAATCGTATTGGCGTGGATGGGGCTGATAGAGTTCAGTACCTTGAACAAGATCGAGCTGGGCTGTTGAGGAAGCTAGATGAGCTTAAGGAACAGCTTAGTCGGTCTTGTGATGTGGCTGATAAACCGAAGGAGAATGTTTCTCTTGATGGGAGGATAGTTCCTCCAGATCCTTATGGTGGTTCTGATTCCTGGCTTCCAAATGGTTCTTTGGGACCAGATCGGTCTTCAGTACCTTTTCTGGGGGCTGATAAACATGTTGCTGGACCTTCTTATTTCAATCATTGCCCTGACGCATTTCCTAATGCAAATGGCCATGAAATGGCTATGCATGGTTTACATCCTTCAGTACATAATGCTAACCATGTTCCTAGATATGGGGATCCTTTTGGATCCCAAATGCTCAGGAGACCTCCACAGCAGTTGCCCAGTAGATATGTACAACAACCATCTCATCCATATTTTTCTGGGCAGTATATTGATACAAATCATGATCCATTTGAGTCATACCAACAAAACGCAATCTTTCACCAGCCTTCATGTTCTTGTTACTACTGTTATGACAAACATCAACGACTTCCAGCTTCCATTCAACCCACTGCTTTTACCAACAAACCAACCAATTCTATGCTGTACCATAATGAAAACCCTGGGGCATTTGGTCCATGTGTTCATGACTTCAGGGCTGCTATTCCTCCATCAAATTTCCATGGTCCACAAACCCACACAAGATGGCCAAGTGAACTTAATTCTGAAATGGGTGGTTTTGGTCGCTGCTGTCCACGGAGGGTGGTTTTAGCCAGTGGAGGACAACGTTGCCATCCCATTGCTGGTGGCGCCCCATTTCTACTATGTAATAATTGCTTTGAGCTGCTGCAACTGCCCAAGAAAGCAAAACTTATGGCTAAACATCAGCAAAAATTGCAGTGTGGGACTTGTTCTACAATCATCGATTTTGCAGTTATTGACAAGAAACTAGTTCTTTCTGTTCAAGATGAAACCAAAGGAATTGCCACAGCGATTGACAATAGCTCGAATGAGGTGATGAAAGATTATAATTCCCGCTCCCATGGCCGTTTGGACAGGGGTAGAGTCAATTTCTCTTCTGATGATTATGATAATTCTGGTTACGACTTTGAGGCAATGGACAAAGAGCCTGTTTCATTAACCACAGGCCAAATTTTGAACTCAGGCAAGCCTCAGGAGATGCAAAGCTTTCATTCTTCATCGCCTAGTACCTCTGGGGATGAAACTAGTCCGGATGTTTTAATTGCTCCGAGAGAGGTAACAAACTCTATTCAGCAGCCTACTAAGCTGTCTTCACCACCTGCTGGTTCACCTCTTCAAGAGTATTTTGATTACTCTTCTAATAATCATGTTGCGAACCGATTTGGGAAGGGGAACCGAAGTAGTCGCTCTGATCAAGAGAAGTTGATACCAAGCAGGGTTGCTACAAGGCAAAATTCATTAAAAGAGGCATCATTGGCGACTGAGATGGAGGTATCAGTTAATGAATACTCTAATACTATGATGTCTCAAGATTCAGGGGATGCAACCAGAGAAGATGATTTACCAAAAAACAACAAAGTGGGTGACTCATTTTTTGCAAATATTTTCAAGAAGAGTTTCAAAGATCTTGCAAGATCTAATCAAACAGAAGAGCGTGGCAAAAGTAATGTTTCAGTAAATGGGCAATCAATACCAGACCGTGTGGTTAGGAAGGCCGAGAAGTTGGCAGGACCGATTCATCCTGGACAATATTGGTAGATATGCCTACACAAGTACCAGTTTAATTAATTTTCTTTATTAACTGGCATGCTATAAATTTCATGAGTCATTAAAATGATGTTTATTTGCAAGATGAACATTTATATGTACATCCAGGTGCCTTCTAAATAATTTTTACACATGGAAACTTAAATGTACTTTCAACTGTACACTTCTATTGCAAGTGAGCTCAAATATGGAGCAGTGTACTTGTTTCCATACTTCAATTCCCATTAATGGCTTTGCTCTTTGCTGTGTCTGAAACAGGTATGATTACCGAGCTGGATTTTGGGGTATCATGGGTGGGCCTTGTCTCGGCATAATTCCTGTAAGATGAATTAATTCTCGTACAAATATTAGTGCATCAATGTTTGTTATAGTATTTTTTTTTTTAATCCCATAACACTGTTTATAAGAGGTCATCTTCTTGCAGCCGTTCATCGAAGAACTCAACTATCCCCTGCCAGAGAACTGTGCTGGTGGAAATACTGGTGTTTTTATCAATGGAAGAGAGCTGCATCAAAAAGATTTGGATTTGCTTGCTCGTAGAGGGCTTCCAACTGCTAGGGATAGATCTTACATCATTGATATTTCTGGGAGAGTCGTGGATGAGGACACTGGAGAAGAGCTAGACAGTCTTGGGAAACTTGCCCCAACGTAAGAGTCTTCAACCTGTTAATTGCTTTGTATAGTAAAATGTAGCTATTCATTGTTTTACACATACCTTATATGTCCACTATGCCATCCTATCTATCATTTCTAAGCTGCAAATTTTGTGATAGAATTTGCCCTTTTCTTGGTAATCATATGTAACTAAAAAAAATCTATCATTTCTAAGCTGCAAATTTTGTGATAGAATTTGCCCTTTTCTTGGTAATCATATGTAACTAAAAAAAATTGCTATTTGTTACCTTACGTCTTAGACTCTGAGTCAGAGATAAGTTTGTTAATTTATATCATATGTGGTATTTAAAAGCATTACTACCTTGACATTTTGAGCAACAGAGTTGAGAAGGTACAGCATGGATTTGGCATGAAGCCTCCACGAGCAGCTGCAAAGTAAAATCTTAAGGATCAAAAAGCTCCGATCTCGAGTCAGAGCGGCGGAAGATATGAAGTCAACTAGCATCACTTGGCAAATTCATTAGGAGTGATCATTTTTCTCCCAATGCTGGAATCATGCAATGTTGCATGTTTGGTACGCCCTGATAGATAAGAAAGCTATTTCTTTATTTTGAAGTTTCATGTTTGATTCATTCGAGGTGTTCCTGATTGTTAATGTTGCACATTCATAGTACTGGTGTGCTAAATTTTGCATTTGTATATGAAAAGCTTGTAATGGTCTTCCGAATTATCATGGTTTCTTAATTTCTCTGGTTTCTCATTCTTCTTACCTTCAATAAGTCAATTAAGCCACCTTCATACGATAACATAACATTTATGTCTTGGCATATAATAAGGTATATATATATATATATATATATATTTTAAAAAGGCTTCACCTCTATGTAACCAGGTTGAACATCTACGGAAAATAAGTCTCTCTTTTGATCGAAATTCCCTTGTCTAAAAGCTTATCACATGGATGATTTAGGCAGCTTTAGCACAATTTTTAAAATCTTCGAGGAAAGTCTAATAAAAACAAATTTGAGTAGAAAGATTTACAGATTGTAAGCCGAGGAGCGTAAAAGAGAATTTAAATCTACCAATACCTTCAAAATCTCGAATTTGTTAACCTGAATTAAAAAACTTTTCGCTTAGGCTTTGATTTTTGTATTAATCTCTGAATGAGGCAGAGGCACGCTGTTACTTGGGATTAACTAAATCTGCGTATGGATAACGGGGATGATTGTATCGGCGTCCAGGGTCCAAATGTCTAAGGAGATTGGGTGGAACCAATCATTAGTCTGTCCAGTACAGAAATAGCAGAGACATGCACTTTGTGTTGAAATGGGAATGAATCCTTTGCCCCACCGGCAAAAGTTATTTAAGAGAGTGGGCCTCGTGGTAGGCTCAACTCCCTTGCAGTCTAGTGCCGAGGGACGGACAATTGGCCCGTTTCCTGAACGGCAAAGTGAGAACTCGGAATTGGTTTCCCACCTGGGCCCTGGGAACAGAACAAATTTGAGTTAGCATTGGTACAGAGGCTTGCTTAGGCGTTCAGGATGAGCTGAATCAGTTTCCAAGAAATGAACTAGTTTTATCAAAATTCAAATTTCCAATGTAGCTATGAAAGATGATTTTGACAAATTTGGTTGAGTCATTGCCGTTGGCATGGAAAATGGTCTTCATTTTCACAACTTTTGCTTTCCAGGGTCCCCAGATAAAGGCCCTTAACGGTGAGGAATCTTGACATTCAGGCTTTGAGAGCAGACTTAAATTAAAGGCTATGGGTGGGTGGCCACCTTTGTCCGACCCGATCGGATTGCAATTGGATTCTCTTTTATAAAACCCGAAATCCGATATATATCACAAAACCCGATAGGTGTTGGGTCTAAGGATGAAACCCGATATTGATTTAAAAAAAAAGAAAAAGAAAAATCACTTGATGTCATTGAAAATGGTTATAAATGAATGAGTATTTTAGTTGTATGAAGTATAAATGTCTAATGAAATTAAATAAATTCAAAAAACTTTTATTTTTCAAAACCTTGAGAAAATTTTAATTATTTCTTATAATTTCCAATAATATTCAAACAAAATTTTTTGGGCTCAAGCATTTTGAGAACATTGAAATTGGTTCGCTTGGAAGGGATTCTGATGTATCGGGGTTCTGCCGGGTATCGTTAAGAAAAATCCGACTTGATGTCGGATCGGTTTTGGTTAAACGTTTACATTGAACTCAAAAGCAGTGCAGACTCTACACTGAACTGAACAGCATCTTCAAATCAAAATACTCTCACTCTCCCAGCTTAAGATTACGCCATTACCTACACGGTTGGAATAGAAAATTTCAATTTGCTTTTTGTCGTGTTATATCCTTATAAAAAATTAGACTCTGTCTTCAAAACTACGACAACCACATGCTCATCTTGAGAAACGAGAACCTAGAAATAACAATTCCAATGTTTTCTACTTTATTTTAATCTATTAAATACTGGTTTAACTGTCTCAATCCATCCCGGTACTAAACCGAAGTTTATTCAGATTCAGAATGGGAAAATGACAGTAACCCCCCTGATAAATTTTAAAAAATATTTAACCTCAGATTTTTGTTAAATTAATATTTATCCCCTAAAAATTAATAAAAAATTAACACTTATCCTCCAGATTTTTTGGGGAGTAAGTGTTAGTTTGGGAGAAAAACGTATTAATTGTTTGGAGATTAGTGTTAGCTTAGTAAAAATCTGAGATAAAATATTTTCTTAAAATTTATCTGGGGTTTAGAGTAAATTTTCCAATTCAGAATCATCATAAAAGCTCCTTGACAAGCATATATTTGGTTTAATTTCTGCACTGACATCGACCCATTAACTTAGAACAAATTAATACAAAATAAAACCAATTCTATCTACAAAAAGTAATTAAATCGATTGAATGTATATCAACCCACTTACATGAAAATGCAGAAAAAAAGCTAAATAAAGTGGATTGATCCAGAAGAAGGATGCCTCAGCCTTAGCCTTACCTCTAATTCCAAGGGGAAAGAGACAGAGATAGGTGATGTAAAGGCTAACCAAGTTGTACACCAGTGATGTGATAATTGTGACCAATATACAGAGCATTGAAGGGGTTGAGGGTTCCACTTCGAGCCAGCTGTGCTCACAGTATCCATCCATTATAATTAGAATAGAAATTAGATCTAAGGTGAGAGTAGGGCATGTGCATCATTAGATCCAATTTCGTTTATTGTTGGCAACTTGGTCTTGGAGCCAAAACATCAGAGAACAAAAATACCAGATTTTCTTTCTATTGGTGCATACGTTCCCTGAATATTTTATTCCCCTTTTTTGTTCTTTTGTTAATTGTTTTATGTATTCTTTCACTTTACGATCTAACCAAATGCTTTGATATTATGTACTAAAACATTGACTTGGAAAACGAAAAACTACACTACCACTATTTTATCACCTTTTAATTAGAAAAGAATTTGATAATCTGATACATTTGCTAATAGCAACAAAGAAATGTTAGGTTGTTCTTGCAATTAGCTGTTGGATTTACGCCAATCAATAATTTTCCAGGGGAATAATCTTTTATTAAAGTTTGTACTTGGAATAAATTACATGTACCATGTGAAAATTGCTAAAGTTGGAAGTTAAATCTTGACCTACGGATTTAAGTTTATTGAAGCATAAGCTTGTCGAATCATGGCTTCCTTTTATAGCCATCCATATAACCTCTATGGTCTTACAAATTTTATTTTAAGAATTTTATATTTCCAATAAATTTATCAGTAAGCTCTGGAAAAGAAGCTACAAGCTTTCCTTTTTTTTACTGTAATGCTCTGCGTAACGCCAGAAGCACACAACAGTACCTTCTGTCTGATCATTACAGTGTGTACAGATACGACAGGTCCTTGAAGTCATGTCATAAACACGTATTTAATATAATCACACACTTTTCATCTACCTAATGAAGCAACTAGCTTACGATAATTATTGCCATAACAACATTTGGGTTGTTGCGGAAAATCTGTTCAGTCTACTTCTTTCTCTCTCTTTCTAATCTTAGAGAGATTTTCTTGCTTTCTCTGACACCAAATGGTGAAGGAAATGAACCCCTTATTACTTCATAAAAACAAACACAGTCATGTCTTTGTAAAGCTTTCAATCTTCTGTTTGTTATTCGGTCTTGCTTTCCGTCTCTTTGTTTCTGATTCAATAAGATTTTCATCATTTCTCGATACGCGACAGTCACGGATACATGTAGAAGAAACCAATAGAGGATCTCCTAACTCTTCTAAGCCTATTCAAGAATCTGCTTCTGGGGATCCTCAGAAAAATGAAGCCCATATACCACCAAATAATGGTAAGAAAATTATCATTTAATTTGTTTACTTTTTCAAGGCATGCATGAATGATAAATTGAAATCAGAATAGCTGAGCAGGGTGTTCTTGAGTATCTGGAATGGATTTTTCTGTTTTTTAGTTCAAATGCTGCATGGGAAAGAGTTGGTACTTCAAATATAATATATGCTTTGATCATTTAATTGGTGGGTTCACTTTGTCTGGTTTTAGATTGACATTCAAATCTGGCTCAGCATTGACTAGTAAAAATCTTGTCTTTATGGGCGCACATATAAATTAGTGACTAGTGTTTGGACGCATTGTGTTTTCTGAAATCTTTTATGCTTTGCTGATTATATATGCATAATGTTGGCTGCAGCGAAATGTGATCTTTTTACCGGAGATTGGATACCGGACCCATCTGGTCCATTTTACAGCAATGTGAGCTGCCGTGATATTGAAGGTCATCAGAATTGTATGATGAATGGGAGACCTGATTCTGGTTACCTTTACTGGAGATGGAATCCGAGGGATTGTGAATTACCCAAGTTTAATCCAGAGAGTTTTCTTGATTTAATGAGGAATAAACATTGGGCTTTCATTGGTGATTCTATCTCTCGCAACCATGTACAGTCATTGCTTTGCATTCTCAGTCAGGTACTTTTTAAATTTCAAGAACATTATTTAAGTTCTGGCCATTTCCTGACTGCTATTGAACTAGTACTGATTGTTCAAATATGTTATTAATTTTCTTGCCTATGCACTGTAGTCATCATTGAGTGTGTATGCATTTCTTGATGACTCTTAAGTGGAAACTAAGCCTAGCTTAGAAGGAAAGTAATAGCTAAAGGTAAGGTGTCATTTAACTTGAATAATTAAATAATAGTTTCCTTCTTGTGATAGTTGATGTTTGTAGTTCTGAAACTATGAAGTCGGTTATTGATCACAATTATAAATTTTCGACTCCATGAAAATTGCATCAAGGTTCAAAAAGTTCAAACTAAGAATGCCTGGAGTTCTCCAACTTTCTGTAGCATTGATAAATCAAATAAAAATATGGGTTCAAAAGTTAACAGCTTGCATTTGTGAGATGCGTTGCTATGTTAATTTTCTTCCTTCCTTTGCTTGCTCATTTGGAGATTGTTAATTTAATCATCAAGTTGATTGAATTAATGATGAACAGCTGCCACTTTATGGTTAGACAATTGCTTTTTAAGTGGTTATGGAATCTTTTCCAAGCTGGTTTACCTACAATCTATCTGAAAGTTTTAAAATTTTGTTTCAATTTTAATGTCTTTTCTAGAACAGTGATTGATGATAGATTAACGTTTTCTCATTGTTGCATATGTGATTATGCATCTTTTATTTATTTAGTTTTTCTTTCTGCTGTTGAGTCAATGGTTACGTAGGATTACCCACTACCTTCCTCAAGCCCCTCCTTGACCACTTTGAAATTGTGAAGCAATTATTTTTGGTTAAAATGTACAGAAGACTGCAATTCAGTTGGCAAGTTACTTAGCATCAGGCTTCGTACTAGATTTCTATTCGTACAAATGTGGTAGAGGGGCAGGTTTTTGTTGTCTTCAAATTTAATCCCTAGATATAGTCCCCACATACAACCCATCATCACTCATTTTCTAAAGTTCTGGTTGATACATGGTAAGGCCTACCATAACCTGACATGTCAATCTAGCTCTCTGCAATTATTTTTGTCGTGTTTTGTTCTGTTGCTTTATATTCTGTCAGTCTTCAAAATTTTGGTCCTAGTGTAATTGATCGAATTTCAGCTGTTATGTCCTACAGGTGGAGCAAGCAATTGAGGTTTACCATGATGAGGAATATAGATCAAAAAGATGGCACTTTCCCTCTCACAACTTTACCCTTTGGGTAGTTTGGACCCCATTCCTAATGAAAGCTAATATTTTTGAAGACATTAATGGGGTCTCCTCGTCAGAAATCGAGCTCCATCTTGATCAACTTGATACAATATGGACGGAACAATACAAGGACTTTGATTTTGTGGTGATTGCTGGTGGGAAATGGTTTCTCAAAACTGCCATATATCATGAGAACAACACTGTCCAAGGTTGCCATTACTGTCCCGGAAGGAATTTAACAGAGTTAGGATTTGGGTATGCATATCGCAAGGCAATCCAGGTAGTTCTTAGCTTTGTCACAAGGTCTGACCACAAGGCGTTTATTTTCTTTAGAACCACCACACCAGATCACTTTGAGAATGGAGAATGGTTCAGCGGAGGGACTTGTGAGAGGACTATCCCCTTTAAAGAAGGTGAGGTGAATATGACAGATGTAGATGCTATAATGCGAGATATTGAATTTGAAGAAGTTGAGAAGGCTAAAGCTGTAGGAGCTGAAAATGGGGTTGTTTTGAAAATATTAGATACAACTCGCCTTTCATTATTGAGGCCTGATGGGCACCCGGGGCCATACAGGCAATTCCAGCCATTTGCTAAGGATAAGAATGCCAAAGTTCAGAATGACTGTCTCCATTGGTGCTTGCCGGGGCCAATTGACTCTTGGAATGATTTGGTGATGGAGATGATAGTCAAGGACGGGATGTATAGATAATTAATACATCGCTCTTGAATTATCTGGAATCTAAGGAGATTGCTTGCCTACTCTACAATTTCATAAGAGGATCAAATATTTCTTCCATCGCTTGTTTTTCTTGGAGGCTTTATCGGCCCTGAAGGCTGAAGCTACTGGGATGCCATTAACATACAAACGTAAAATCTGTTTTGGTTGAGGTCGCATAATTGGAGTCAAAATTATCTGTAATTATGTCCTTACTTTATTGCATTATTATATTCTTTGGCCATATAAACACTGCAAAATTCGATACAGAATATCAAGCTTCACATCGCTAGAAAAATTTCTACATTCTTTTTTTCAATGTCAAAAATTACAACCGGACCAACTAAACAGAGTTCAAAGACCACGAATTGATAAGCTTACACAAGAACATGCAGTATCTCTGCATTCAGAGTGGGGACAAATTCAGAATTAGGACTGACTATGTTAAAACCTAATACTTTCGCGTCTAAGTGAAACTTTCACAAGAATTATTTGCTGATGAATCTTTAACCAACCGTTTTGCTTTGTCCTAATCAACTTTCGTTAAGAGATTAACACAGACTAAACATTCTCAACAGATATGTACTCTCATAGTATATGCTCAATTCGATAACAGCACTGTTAAACAACTTTGCTGAATTGAAATGACATAAGCACTTCCAGCAAGAATACTGTAATATCACTGTTCACGAATGATTCAAAATTAACGGAATCCATACTCACTTCATAGTTCATATCCAAAATACACAGCATGTCAACCTCTCTCTTCAATTCCAAATGTAAATATATCATGACCATTCATTCAAGTTTCCAAAAGTATATGCCCCTAACATCTGCAACTATCGAAAGAAAGCAAGAATATGTGGACACATAGCAAATCCATGGACATGTCAAACTGAATTATATAAGCAACAAAACCATAGGAACTAGAAAATATGAAGCCAATAACAAGAACTTACATTAATATTGGACTTATGAGTTGCATACCGGGGACACATAGATTCTGTTATGAGATTCAGTATCAATATCATTGTAATTGGGTAATGGAATAGTCTAATCTCATAACTCAAAATTATTTAACTACAAAATCATTCAACCAGAACAGGGACGCCTCAAAAGATCATTTGGTCCAAAACACATGACAAACAGGGACACCTCAAAAGCTCAGACCCGCATGCAACTTGCAACTATTCACCATCCTTTTAATCTATCCAGTTGATGAAGCCACATCTGGCTTCTTTTGCTCTGGTTTAAGGAATGGATCCTGAAAAATACAAAGATGTTGATGATATATAAGATAAAGCATAATTCTCAAGATTAAGCAGCTTTTCAGAATAGTCCAGCCATTAAAGGTTATAATAAAAGGAACATTCAGATAAGCTTTTATGTAAACCATGAAAATTAACATTCCGAAATCATAACTGAAGAAAGATATAAGAGCTGACCAGAATTTACCATCTGCTTCAAGCTCATCATAAATTATGCTCTATAAAAATTAAAAGTGGTTTCTTTTAATCAAACTAACAGATTATGAAGTGGGTTAAAATAGTCCACATCGGTCCCATTTACATGAACCATTTGAGAGCTTAGCCTCAAAGCAACCATTCAATTCCAAGTACAGCAAAGCGAGTATAAACCCTGAATTGATAATCTAAAAAATTTATTTGATGCTTTATTTTCCCCTCCTATTGCTTATTGTTAAATCAACAATTCAAAATTCCACAACCTGAAATCCATAATCAGACATTCCGATCGCAAACCCTTACTTGTGACAGATCCATTTCATCATTTTCATCACAACAAAATGTCACAAAAAATTATGCAGACAATCAAAAAAAAAAAAAAAAAGCAAACAACGCAGTTAAACATCCGAAAATAGATCTTTAAGCTAGGGTTTTGGAAATGAAGGGAAGAAAAAATTACGTCCTTAACGAAGACGAAGTGGGCGACGACCACGGTGCCCACGATTCCACCCAATATGGCTACTGGGCCTGTTAGCAGACTCCATTTACGATATATCATTTTCCTTCTCTCTTCTTCTTCTTCTTCTGTAAGTTTGAGTGATTGACTGCGACAACCTCTCTTCGTGCTTTAAGTATCCGGGTCGAAATTAGTTGGGCTACGGATCGGGTCAGGTCAGTTTCATACTTAGATACCACACAAGCGGTAAGGTCCATCAATAAAGCCATTACCTAAACTGTTTTTTTTTTTTTTTTTTCTGGTAAATTAAATATGAAATTACATCATNTTTTTTTTTTTTTTTTTTTTTTTTCTGGTAAATTAAATATGAAATTACATCATTCATTTCTATTTTTATAATTTTTTTTAATATTGTGAAGACAAAGTTTATATTACATTAATTTGCATACAAATTTTATAAACTATACAAATATTTTACATGATATGAATGGTTGATTACGTATTATCATATTGTGGTTGTTTACGTATTATCATATTGTGTAGAGGAGAGTTGAGCTAATTAAAAAAGATTAATCGATAAATATCACGATATACCTTAACATGATACACTGTCACACAGACAAAATTCTTATTCAAAATCACCTTATTAATTACTAAAAAATTTTTATAGGTGATTGCTTAGAATAAATTTTATTGTATATAGATATATAAAATATACCAAAAAATATAAATTATTAATCACGGATTTTTTCACCTTATTAAAATTTCACTTCTTCTTACACGTATATATAAAAGTTTTTTTTTTTTTTTTTTTACATANACGTATATATAAAAGTTTTTTTTTTTTTTTTTTTTACATACTAATAAATTGTTTAGGACAAAATTTTTATTTAAAACAATTCTATGCCTATAACCATCTTCATAAAACATGACAATCACATTAAACATATGATTAATCATCTTATTTAATGTTAGTTTTCTTATTTATTTTTATATGTTATTCATTTAATAATATTTGGGTAAAAATTAAAATACGATATATATTAAATAACATAAGGTGATAAAATATGATTCGAGTAAAAATAAAATAATATTTTAAGGCAACAACAGTATGGCAAAACTCCACCGTTTGTACACGAGATATTAAACACAAAATTTAAGAGCCCCTTTCATTACTTAACACACAATCAAATGCTAGTCTACTCTTTCATTATTTAACATAATTAAAAAAAAAAAAAGGAGGTCCATAAAAATTTGAGTTTTATGCCAAAATCTTGAAGAAATAATTACAGAATATCCAAATTAAATGGGTTTTCAAAAACTAGACTTATACTTGAAAATTTAGATTTTGTTACTCATGTTTAGTGTTTAATAGTGCGTTCGATATGTATAATTGACAATGTCTGATATCGTTGAATAATGAGTATATAATGGGTTATGATATCTAAATTTTGTAAAAATATATTATTTCTCAAAATAATTATTTTAAGTTAGGTATTTTTGCAATGAGTAAAGCTATTTGTACCCAAAATTTTGTTCGAACAAAATTATTTTTGTTAAAAATTTTATTACTAAAATGCACATAAAATAATTTACTATCAAGTACAATCAAAATTTATTAAATATTAATTTTCTTTACCTATCTTATTATTTCTTTATGTACTTCAGGGTTATTTTCTTTCTAAAGTTATTATTCCTATACTTTTTATTTATTAAACGGTATTTTGATGGGATTAAAGACAAATATATAATTATAATGAGAACAGTACAAAAAAATAAATTTTTTTTTTTATCATTTTAATTGCAAATTTCTTAAAATAATCTGATGTATTATCAAGAACTATCCAATATTTCGGATTTTAGATTCAAGCATGATTGTGAAACATTTATTGGCTTAAAATATTCAAAGGATTTGATTCTTGTTTTCTATCATTATAACAAAGATTTTTAATTTTTTTTTTTTTTAGAGTTCTGCAGTTGCGCGTAGAGTTAAGCCTGCTATTTGCTTTAAAAGGTAATTTAAAATTTAGCTGTAAATAGCCTCACTCTTTTGCAATTAACCTAATCTTGAATCTCAAGTCTTCACAGATCAGTCGATCTCGGTATCATCACTTATTAACCCAACTGAAGCTGATTGCCGTTAACTCTCTCTCTATTCACGCACCCGGCGGAAGCAGTTGACTAGCTTAGCAAGTTAGCATAGGATGGATCGAAAGCCGCACATAGCCATAGTTCCAAGTCCAGGTATGGGTCACCTCATCCCACTCGTTGAGTTCGCCAAACAACTCGTTCTTCACCATCAATTCTCAGTCACCTTCATCGTCAGCACAACTGGGTCAGTGCTGTGTAAAGCCCAAAAATCAGCCCTTGAAAATGTCCCTCATAACATAAACTACACAATTCTCTCTCCGGTTTCCTTTGACGATTTACCAAAAGATACAAGGATCCAAACTAAACTTTCCCTCACCATCACTCGCTCTCTTCCTTTAATCAATAAAGCAATGAGGTCATTACTTGAAACTGATAAAGTCTTGGCTTTAGTTACCGATCATTTTGGCACCGACGCGTTTGATGTTGCAAATGAATTTAACATCCCACCGTATCTGTTCTTCACATCATCGCCTTTGCAATTGTCGTTTTTGTTATTTAACTTGCCAGCGATGGATCAGACTATTGCTTGTGAGTACAGAGACATGAATGTACCAGTTGTTAACATTCCAGGGTTTCCTATTCCGGTTCATGCATCGGATTTACCTGACCCTGTTCAAGATCGAAAAAATGATGCATACAAATGGTTTCTTCACAACGCAAAACGGTTCGTTTTAGCTGAGGGTATTTTGGTGAATAGCTTTTCAGACTTGGAAGCTGGGGTTATCAAAGCTTTGCAAGAGGAAGGGACAGGTAAGCCTTCTGTTTACCCGATTGGACCACTCGTTAGGACAAGATCGAGTAGTGAAAGCGAAGCTGATGGGTCTGATGATTGTCTTAAATGGTTAGATGGGCAGCCAAGTAAGTCTGTCTTGTTTGTTTCATTTGGTAGTGGAGGAACTTTATCTCATGATCAACTCAATGAATTAGCTTTGGGCTTGGAAATAAGTGAGCAAAAATTTATATGGGTTGTGAAAAGTCCGGATAGCAAGTCAGCTAGTGGCTCATATTTTGGTATCCAAAGTAACAGAGACCCTTTTCATTTCTTGCCAGAAGGATTTTTGGACCGAACAAAGGAACAAGGTCTAGTCGTGCCATCATGGGCACCGCAAATTGAAATACTTAGCCATGGTTCAACTGGTGGGTTCCTGACCCACTGTGGTTGGAACTCAACCCTTGAAAGCGTGGTGCATGGCATCCCTTTGATAGCTTGGCCCTTATTTGCGGAGCAAAAGTTGAACGCCGTGCTGTTATCTGTGGATCTTAAAGTGGGACTACGACCAAAAGCTAATGAAAATTACTTAATTGGAAGAGAGGAGATCGCAATGGTTGTAAAGGTTCTATTCCAAGGCGAAGAAGGGGTGAGGATTCGTGACCGAATGAACAGTCTAAAAGAGGGTGCCGCAAAGGCATTAAGTGAGGAGGGGTCGTCTACAAACACTCTTTCTGAGTTGATTTTCAAGTGGAAGAATAATAAATAAAGGTATATAAATATAATTTTATATTCATATTCTTTCTTGGTTGAGCTTTCTGTTGTTGCATTGTATCTATTCGTTTGAGGTGTAATAGAATAGTATTTTGTGTCGTACGATTTAATTTCCATGGGGATTAGCATGCTATTGGTTAAGACAAGCAACATTATCGAGTTTCAATGATCGGTTTCGGAGAAGTTCTCCAGGAAGTGTGATTGGAGCTTACATACAAACTAATTACAACGAACATGAACCAATCCTCACTCAAAAACCTTGAACTCTGCATTCATTTAACAAAAATTTTGAGATCCTAATGCATTGTTTCACCATTTTCAACACTGAAAGCAGCAAGAGCAACAAGATATAAGATGTAGAAAATCATCATCGTTACTGAAAGCTAATTCTAGGCTGCTAGGCCTAGCTAGCTGCAATTGCCATAGAGATTTATGCAAAGAAATTAAATCAATGCCCGTCTTTCAACAATTTCACATCTTAAATTATATCAGAGAAGTAGATAATATTTAGGGTTTAAATAATGGGTAGTCTTAACATCGGCACGCTTTACGTCTAGAAAAATAGTGTAAAACTGTTATAATAATTATTTTCATTAAATACAATAATCACTCTTGAAACAATAAGTCACTTCTCTTCTCTTAAATATCAATATTACTGTGTCACTTTAATCACTTCTCTTTGTTAAATATCAGTACTACCCTTCACCTTAATTATCACATGATTAGCATTTTTAACTCCTTTGCATGATACCCAAAATGCCTCTAAAACTAAAGAAAAAGGGAAGAAAAAAAATCACACTTTCACCAAACTCACTTAAGTGGTTTTTCCACACAATTTTACATTTTTCTTAGCTCCTCTTCAAATTATCATTACCTCTTTAATTGTAACTTTAAATTAGATAAAAAATGTATATCAAAATTCTAATAATCTGTTGAAGATATCATTTAATATGAACTTCAATACTAGACTATTAGTGTGTTAAAGATATCATCTATTAGTATGTCAATGCTAGAGTATTAGTATGTTGGGATGGTACTATTAGTAGTTGGGGATGTATACCAAGAGAGTTCCTTGAACTAACGCATTCAAGGCAAAAAATAATTAACACATCTAAAATTCTCATTGACCTTTCAAATTATTAGAAAAAGTTAGATTATTATGGTATTTAATTAACAGTAATGCTATGTGTATAAAGTTTATATTCTAACCTTGTATTTTAGTTATGATGTGACATCACGTGAGTGATAAGATGAATTTATTATTATCTATTGTTTTAATTTTCATATATTTACCTTATCACTTATATTATACCATATCAGTTAAAATACAAAGTTATGATACTTCTATACTCACTAATATTACTCTTTCATCGATATAAGTTGGCTCTCATTTTCGTACCCGACTTTCATCAGAACATGCAAATTTTCGTCTTGAATTAACGAGTTAAAGTCTAAAAATAATTTAAGGTATCCAAAATTCTCGCCCACCTTACAAGTTGTTAGAAAACGCTAGACTGCTACGATGTTTAATCAATACACTCCGCTAATTAATTACTAATACCCGAAAGTCTGACGCTGGGCGGTCATAAAGGATAGCCTCAAAAAATTTTGTTTGCCTAGGCATACACAATGAAATGTTAAATAAGATCCTTATGGTTAGGATTAAAAGCTTTTTTCTAATAAAATTTAAATATAAAGTCAACTGTTTTTAAAGGTATATTAAAGAATTTAATGCCTTAGATAGAAAATATATAAATATAAAATCTAATCTGTAATCCTATGATCACAAAAGGCCTTGTGTAGTTTCTATACTATATATAGGTTAACCCTTCTATTGTCTGATGCATTGCATGCTTCCTCGTGATCCGTGGACAGAAAGATAATTAAATTATTAGCTGCTTTAGTTTTCACCAAGTAACTGTAAACCACTATAAATGTATCATAATTTCACTCTTCCTCGCTCCCATTGAAGCCGAAAAAATCAAGTGGCTTAGCAATTACTACCATTACCATGGACAGCAAGCCCCATATAGCCCTTGTACCGAGTCCAGGAATGGGTCACCTCTTCCCTCTTATTGAGTTCGCCAAGCTACTCGTTCTCCAACACAACTTCTGCGCCACATTCATCATCCCCACTGCTGGGCCACCATCCAAAACGCAAATCTCTGCCCTCGAAAATCTCCCTGATGCCATAAGCCATGTTTTTCTTCCTCCAGTTTCGTTTGAGGACTTACCAAATGACATAGGCATCCAAATAAAAGTATCTCTCGCTGTTAGTCGCTCTCTTTCATTTATTCGCGACGCAGTTAAGTCACTACTTTCAACTGTTAGACTTGTGGGGTTGTTTGTTGATTTTTTTAGCACTGATGCTATTGATGTGGCCAATGACTTTGGTGTATCTCCGTATTTATTTTATCCGTCAGCGCATTTCTCTTTGTCGTTGTCACTTTCAATGCCAAAACTGGATGAAACGGTTACTTGTGAGTTCGGAGACATGCCTGAACCGGTAATAAATATAACAGGTTGTTCAGTCCCAGTCCATGCAAGAGAATTGCCACATTCGTATCAAGACAGAACGAAAGATGCATACAAATGGGTTCTACACCATTCAAAACGTTTCTTTTTAGCTGAGGGTATTGTTGTGAATAGCTTCAGGGACTTAGGAGCAGAAGTCGTTGAAGCCTTGCAAGAGAAAAAACAAGGTAAGCCACTAGTCTACCCAATTGGACCGCTTATAAGGTCCGGCTTTGGCAGTGGGACTGATGTGTCCGATTGTCTAGAATGGCTGGATCATCAACCAAGCTGTTCAGTTTTGTTTGTTTCATTTGGTAGTGGCGGGACTCTGTCTTTTGAGCAACTAAATGAATTAGCTTTAGGCTTAGAAATGTGTGAGCATAGATTTTTATGGGTTGTAAGAAGCCCTGACAAGTCTGCTAGCGGTTCGTTTTTCAGTGTCCAAAGTAACGGAGAGCCTTTTGGATTTCTACCGAAAGGATTCTTGGAAAGGACAAAAGCACGAGGTCTAGTGGTGCCATCTTGGGCGCCACAGATTGAGGTCCTCAGCCATGGCTCAATTGCTGGTTTCTTATCACATTGCGGATGGAATTCGATCCTTGAAAGTGTAGTACATGGCGTGCCTTTGATTGCTTGGCCTCTATTTGCGGAACAAAAGCTGAATGCAGTAATGTTAAGTGAGGATCTAAAAGTGGCCATGAGACCAAAAGCCCAAGAAAATGGGCTTGTGGGAAGAGAAGAGATTGCGAAGGTTGTGAAGGGTCTATTGCAGAGCGAAGTGGGGCTCATGATGCGTGAGCGTATGAACAAGCTAAAGGATGCGGCAGCCAAGGCGATGACTGACGAGGGATCTTCCACGAAGACACTCTCCCAGTTGGTGTCAAAGTTGCAAGATAACATGGTAGCGCCCATTTGAAATGAGTCAATAGCCCCTAAAGAAAAATTTGTGATAACTATGTCTGTCTAAACTTATTTCAACCTTTAAGGATCTTAACACATGGATTTTAATTCCTATATAAAAAATTTATTTTTTGTTTAGAGTAGTGTTACGCTTATATCTTACAAACTCAATTTTACAAACCTCTCTATGGTTGAATTATTTTAATGAAATGAATGTAATCTTGCAATTTCAAATCAATTGAAAATTAATATTTACCACATATATAATAGATTTATTCTAATAATATTAATATAATCTTCCAATTTCAAATTAATTCCAAAATTGTATTCTACCATATATATAATAGAATTATTCCAATAATATTATTATAATCTTCCAATTTCAAATCAAATAACTTCTATAATTAATTTAATTACATTTAACAAATATAAACAAAATTGATATCTCATTAGATAAATTTTTATAATTATATTGAATTTAATAATTACAATATATTTTAATGGAATAATTAATCTGGGTCATACTCCGTGGGCCTGTCCAACAACATTAGACAGGCATAGACAGACAGAGAAGAAAAATTGGATATCCTGGTTCAAGGAAATCTTAAGACTAGGTAAAAGAAATTTCTTGAGATTTTACTTGGGATAATTTAATTTGTAAAATTTTTATTTGTTAAAATATTAAGTGTATTAAATATTTGATTAAGTTAAATATAAAAGTTATTTGATTTAGAAATGGAAGATTAGATTAATTTCATTAAAGTGAATCTATAATACATATGATAAAAATTAATTTCCTAAATTTAATTTTGGTGGAAACTAATTCATTCTAATTAATATTATGTCATACTAATTTAATGCCAATCAAGTAAACTACATAGAGAAATTCAATTACATTAATTAACCTTAAATAAGACAACTATGTAAATAGAAATGTTTTCTATTAATTTAATTACAAATTTAGTAATAAATCTAACTACATATTGAAATTTATTTTAAATTAGATTGATTTCAATTAAAATAATTATATCTAAATAAATACAAATGCTATAAGTACAAAGTAATAGTAATGTAACATCAAATGAATAATAGATTAAATATATAAAAGTCAAATAATAAATACTGATTTATTCAACGGTCAAAAGAGTAGGGGATTAAAGGGCGTAAGGCGTCTCTTTAATTGCTTGGACATTAATCACGGAGGATGTTATTGAGGATGTGAAAGCGGCGCTGAGACCTAATCGGAAGAGAGGAGATCGCAGTGGTTGTAAAGAGTCTATTCCAAGGCGAAGTGGGTGAATATGTCTGACCGAATAAACAATCCAAAGGAGGAAGCCGCAAATGGGTGAGAGGTTCTGACTAAAAGGATATCAGTTTAATTTTATTAAATTTCTATTCTTATAATTGTATACCCATTGAACCTTAGGCAGTATTAGAATATTATTTTTTCTAGTATGATTTTAACTTCTGTATAGTGCGGACTTTGCCTTATTGATATTTGCTACCACTGTTGACTTGGCTTCCACATCCTCTATAAAAATCGAAAACCTGTAATGAAATAATATTATAGATTCAATCAGAACATACAAACAATGGAAGAACTGACATTATCGCATCAAGAATAGGCTCCTGTGACTCCGATTATCACCGGCCATTCAAAACGTTATTCTTATGCAACCTAAAACTGCTAGACTGTTAATCAAAACACCCCACTAATCACTAAATCAACGAACACCGACCACTTCACTTGTAACATTATCTTCTGAAATCCGTGCAGGACTGGCCCAAGGTGGTGTTGGCATTCATGATAATAAAATTGATTTTGACATGTATTATTTAATTAAACTTGGTATTACTAAAATAATCTTAAACGAAAATAAAAATATAATACTCTTCACACCTCTAACATACTCATGTTAAACGTATCATATATGAAATACAATTATGCAAGTTATAAGAGTGAAAAATCTTACTAAGCCGATCAAACTAAGCTCATGGGGCTTGTTTGAGTCCATAGATTGCCTTATAAGGTTAATAAACGTGAGCAGGGTGAGCAGAGTTAGGGAGGCCAATGGATTGATCCATATAGACTATTTCACGAAATTCTCCAAGCAAAAAGACATTTTTAGTGTCTAATTGACATAAGGGCCTTTGACGAGAGAGAGAGCAATAGAGAACAAAAGGCAAATAGTTCTAAGTTTGATAACCAGAGAGTAAGTCTCAAGATAATCAAAACACAATACCTGATCAGGGACGGATTCACATAGAGTCCTGTGGGGTCAAGTGACCCCACTTAGATTTTATTTATTTCAAAGATTTTTAATTTTACCTCTAAATTAACATCGAGATTTAACTTCTTTGCAATATGACATCTGTTTTATCAAATATATATATTGAAGGTGTGATTCAATTTTCAAATAAAACTTTTGATTTACATCCTTATCCAAACTTTAAAACAAAAAGCTTCAATTGCTCACTCTCTCATTATTCATGTCCACTACACATGCAAATTAACTTCTACATATGTAAGATGAAAGTATCATTTTTTTGTAAATTAAAAAATCAAACTTTGTCATAATAATTCTAAAAACAAATTAAAAAATTAATATATTTTTAGTTGAATTCTTCTTCTAAATGACAAGCCCTTAAGAGTAAGCTTCTTTTTTTTTT